>RPOG01002681.1:16296-41876 GCA_008086565.1 Thalassoma bifasciatum
ATTTACGGCAAATCAAAGTTTCTATGACAACAAAGTTTATCAGTGAGAAGAGAGACCTGAGTTTTTCTCTGCTGAAAATGATTTCTGTGATTTATGTAGTAGAAATGGTGAAAACAGGAGCTGGACTGAGACAGAAAAGAAGAAGAAAGATAAACAGGAGAGAGATAGAGCACAGGCTAAAGGCTTAAACGGGAGCTAGAGTCCTTGATATTCTTTATTTTGCCACATTTATATCTCTAATGTTCATATCTCCCAACCTCATATCGTCTCTACCTTTAAACTCTCTAAAATTCAGAGTTAATTTACAGAAAGAGTGTAGAAATGAAAGCTCACTCCTGATTGGTCAGTGTGTTTGTGTAGGAATGAAAGCTCACCCCTGATTGGTCGGTGTGTTTGTGTTTCAGGTCCTGCTGAGTCGTCCTCTAAAGGGTGAGTTCATTTTTTCTCTGATGATAAAACATTCGACCTTTCTCTGATGTTTGATTAACTGACTTCAATGTTCACACTGCATCCTTTAAACTATGTATACGTGTGTGTGTGTGTGTGTGTGTGTGTGTGTGTGTGTGTGTGTGTGTGTGTGTGTGAGACAGATCAGAAGAGTCTCCTCCTGAAGACGACAAATGGAAGTGAGTCAAACTGAAAAACCTCTGAGTAAAAACTGACTTGAACTCAAACATTTATCTGTATTAAAGGAACTGCTTTGCTGTTTGTTTACATGTTTGTTTATGTTTGTTTGTGTGTGTAAACAGGAACTACGGTGGTGTTTACGTTGGTTTTCCTGCAGACATGAGCAACGTCCCTCCAGTTCAGATCGGAGCACTTAGAGGTAACAAACACTTTTACCATCACATGAGGATAAAAAAGGAAAATTAACATCATTTTAATCAGTTTTTTTTTGCATTGTGTGTGTGGAAATGCTCACACTTTCACTGTTAAACATACTCCTGAGTTCTCCAGTGATTTTAACTTGATGTTAGATTAAAAATAAAAGCCGTAAACATCTGCAAAAGGCTGAAACATGATCGCTGCAAACACTTTAACCCCAGAGACTCATCACCGCTCCTCATCCAAGATTCACGCTGTGACAACGAGCGTCAACAAGCAGCTCAGAGTCTGCACAACCACCAGGAGCATTCAGTATAATATCAATAATAATATCAATAATAATAAGTTCTTCTTCTTTACCTGGTTGCTCATTCACCTGAGGCATTTAATTTCTATTCTAAAGTTGAACACACTTCAAAAAACAATATCATTTGTCCCGTTTTGCCCTAAAACATCACTTTTTATTCAGATTTAGAGAAATATTTGTGAAACATATTTGTCCAAAGACATACATAAAATCTAATTTTTTTAAAAATCTGAATGTTAAATGTTGCACAGTAACGTTATAAATGCATATCCTGATTATTAATATCTAGCTATGTTTCTAAACATTTATCTCAGATTTCTAAATCTTAAGCAAAATTTTCAAAATCTTAAGCAAAGATACCTAAATATTTAGCTCAGATTTCTAAATATTAAGTCAAGATTTCTAAATAATGAGATCAGATTTCTAAATATTTATCTAAAATGTCTAAATCTTGAGCAAAGATTTATAAATATTAAGCCCAGATTTCTAAATATGGATGAATATGTGCTCGATTCAGAAATCATTGCTTAAGATTTAGAAATATTTGATAAATATTTAGAAATCTTAGCTCAATATTTAGCATCAGGACGTTTATTTGTATCATTTCTATATAATATTTGACAAATATATTTGTCAAATAAACGTCCTGATTCTAAATATTGAGCTAAGATTTCTAAACATTTATCTCAGATTTCTAAATCTTAAGCAAAATTTTCAAAATCTTAAGCAAAGATACCTAAAACTTTAGCTTAGATTTCTAAATATTAAGTCAAGATTTCTAAATCTTGAGCAAAAATTTCTAAATAATGAGATCAGATTTCTAAATATTTATCTAAAATGTCTAAATCTTGAGCAAAGATTTATAAATATTAAGCTCAGATTTCTAAATATGGATGAATTTGTGCTCGATTCAGAAATCATTGCTTAAGATTTAGAAATCTTTGATAAATATTTAGAAATCTTAGCTCAATATTTAGAACCAGGATGTTTATTGGAATCATTTCTATATAATATTTGTCAAATTAACGTCCTGATTCTAAATATTGAGCTAAGATACCTAAACATTTAGCTCAGATTTCTAAATCTTAAGCAAAATTCAGAAATCTTGAGCAAAAATTTCCAAATAATGACATCAGATTTCTAAATATTTATCTAAAATGTCTAAAACTTGAGCAAAGATTTATAAATATTAAGCTCAGATTTCTAAATATGGATGAATATGTGCTCGATTCAGAAATCGTTGCTTAAGATTTAGAAATCTTTGATAAATATTTAGAAATCTTAGCTCAATATTCAGAATCAGGACGTTTATTTGTATCATTTCTATATAATATTTGACAAATATGTTTCACAAATATTTCTCTAAATCTGAATAAAAAGTGATGTTTTAGGGCTAAATGTGAAGAAATGTTATTTGTAGTGTGTGTAACTTTACAAACAGCACCTCATATGTTTCTGCATTTGTGGAGGAAACAGAATGTGAGAGTGTGTGACTAATGATGCAGTCCTTAATAACATACACACACACACACACACACACACACACACACACACACACACACACACACACACACACACAAACACACACAAACACTCATCTTCAATTTCCTGTTGAGTCTCTGGGGTCATGAGAGCCTGGGAGAGAGAAATCTGAGAGGAATCCTGATCTTTGTTTTTGTGTTTTTATCCATGTGACTGTATTTACTCAAACACACAAACGTGTTTAATATGTCGAATCTTAAATGTGTGTGTGTGTGTGTGGAGCTGACTGAATATTTTCATGTGTGTGTTAATTAACGTTGTTGTCTTTCAGAGAATGAGAAGGACCCGGCGTCCCTGAGGAAACCTCTGTGGGGGAACGGACTCTGATTTTAATGAAGAACCAGGTCTGTGCTTGCTTTCTCCATGTGTGTGTGTGTGTGTATTAAGAGTGTGTGTGCGAGTGTGTGTGTGACCTCCCCCAGTCCCTCCTCATTAATGAGCGCCGTGATGTCACGTCAGCAGTTGAAGCCTCTGATTTTGCTCTTTAGAGCTCGTTATTTACCAGAACCTGAGCTGTGTTTCTCTCTCTGCAGATTTCAGTTTCATAACTCTAACATTAAACAAAGTTTCTTTAGAGATTAATGCTATTTCTTTTTTAAATGTGGCATGTAAAGGAGCTTATAATGCATTAAAAATCAATTAACTTGAGTTTCCACCTATTTAACCTAAAGAAATCTAGACTAAATTAAGGTTAACTTGATAAAAAGTTTTAAACATGATCAGATCTGGTTCCAAACGAGCAGCATCTACAGTAAATACTTGAAATGATGCAGTTCTCCTAGTGACCACTAGAGGCTGGCTGCAATGTCAAAGAAGACCTATTGGTTTATATAAAAAAGTAACACTTTTATGACTTGATTTAATATGTTTGAAGCCATATATAAGACATCTTTGGTCAGAAATGAACATTTTTAGCACATGTGCACTACAGCAAGTTTTTATTTTCTAATTGCAGTCTATGGTTTTGACCTTTAGCTCATGTTTTAGCCTTACGCTTGTGTTTTAGCCTTTAGCTCATGTTTTAGCATGTAGCTACTGTTATAGCTTTAAGCCTATGTTTCACTTTTTGCTTGCATTTTAGCCTTTATTTAAGCCCCTAGCTTCTGTTTCAGCCTGTTTTTTTGTGCAAGGTGTGACCAGTGGCTCAGTGGTGTCCAACTCATAAGTAAGATGGCTCGTTACTATGGCGGCCATCTTAGGACAGGGGACAGCTGTGGTTCTCTGTCATGTAGTCAGAGGAAAGGTGGATGATTTACTCACTGAAATACTTGTGACTCGCTAAATTATTGATGGATTGGATTGGTTCATAACAAACCGTATTCACGTGGCTATGATTCAGGCGGAATTTTTAAATCGCAATTTTTTTTATTTTTTTTTTTGAAAATTGTCTTAAGTTTGAAGGTCAAGTTAATGAATCTCTGAAGTTTCAAACAAACCAAGCCGTTCGAAAATCAGTTGAAAATTCAGCAATCTGCAGTTATTACAGTGTCCATGCTCCATCGTCTGTTATGAAATGACCGATCGAGCAGGCCTGTCCCAAGATGGCCGCCATGTGACGACGTTACCTCCCATTGGCTTACGTCACAGCGCTACGTCTATGGACTGATCCGTTACAGACTGAGAAATTTTACCGTAATTTTCAGTAGAAACATCCGAGAACTTGTAGTTTACTACGGATCTCGCAAGTTTTCGCAAACTGCCAACTACGTACTGGATTTCAGCAGAAGTATTAAGCACTACGAGTGTAGTAGGCGGTTTGGAAAACAGTCAAACTCTTACCTCGCGCTGTAGACAGACCTTCACGCGCCTCCACGAAGCTGCTTCTCGTGAGCGCGAGCGCAGAAACAGCCCTCGAGCGGCAAAGCAGCTTCTCCCGCGGGCGGGAAGAGATCATCTTGAGCGCGTGTGCGGTGGTTAAAATCTGCGCGAGTGACATAAATAAACACAGATCCTGAAACTTTTTATTTTTGTTGCTGAATTTCTGACCTGATTGCGCCTCCATACCCGTGTTTCTGGTGTTTTTCTGTGTTTAAATTTCGTCCCTCTTCAGTGTTGCCAACTCCTCTGCAAGGAAAGTCGCTATTGGCTGTCCCAAAAGTCGCTAGATGACATCATCGCCTAATTTGCATAATCAGGCATTGGAATGTTATTGTAAGGAATAATAATAATAGTAATGTTGTGCTTAATGTTTAGAACTACAAATAAGATTTTTATTGGATTCATTTTACAGTGTCGTTCCAAATGAGTGACTAAAAAGTCATAATTTTTAGAGAAAAGTGGAAACTATGAGATGAAGGTCAAGATTTCTTGATTAAAAAAAAAGTAGAAACTTGATAATTTTGACTTTTTATTATAAAGTCTCGACGTAACATGGGAAAAAACTCAAAAAAAATCCTGTTTTTAATTTTCTTTATTTTTAACCAGCAGAAAGTGGCTTTTATATTCATCTTTGTCTCTCTCAGCTTGTTTAAAAAAAAAAAAAAAATTATTTTTAAAATTACCAACTCATTTTCAGTGTCTTTTGAGAAAAAAAGCTGATGTTTCTCTGCATTATAAGACCAAAAAATGACTGTTTTACAGAGTTTCTTCCCATTTTTATTCATAGTGTGAATAATAAACAAAGATCCTGAAACTTTTTATTTTTGTTGCTGAATTTTTGACCTGATTGTGCCTCCATACCCGTGTTTCTGGTGTTTTTCTGTGTTTGAATTTCCCTCTTGCCCTTCCATGCCCTCTGTGTGTCTCCGCCTCCTCCGTGTTATGAAAGCTGTGGGTGTGTTTAACGTGTCACTGTGTTTCTGTGTTTCTGTTACACACTCACTCCACCGCACACAGACTCTGGTAAGAAAAGCTGCTCTTTAATTTATGTTTCAGAGACAAAAACACGTTTGTATGTTCATTCTGACAGATTTAGAGTCATTTCTCTGTTTTCTGTGGATTTTCTGTATTATCTCATGTTCTCATGTTCTATCACATGCTGCTGTCAGAACAGAGTGTCCTCGCGTTTTGTTCCACCTCAGAACAATCACTATGTCAACATTTACACATAAAACTCGACATTTATAACAGATATGAATGTAAAACTGAAGCTCTGCATTAAATAACAGCTCTCAGTTTTTTGGGGTTTATAACTGAACCTCAGCGTTTCCTTGCAGCTGTTTTGCTCCATAAAATACAAAGACACGTTATAAGACTAAATATTTATCTCCATTTTAATCTAAAGCCATATATCTATAACATAAAGAATCAAATTTCCTCCAAAAATGAAAAACTGGGTGTAATATTTTTTTCCTCTTCATATTAGGTCGATATTTCCAGGAAAAAAGTCGAAATATTACTTGAAATTTCCTACTGTTTATCTCCTTATTTTCTCAAATTAATTCATTTTATGCAACATTTTGATAATGATGCTATTTCATGACTTTATTGCTTATATTAGGTTCAATCTTTTATGTCTAATTTTAAATTTATTGGACTATTTTGTCACCAAGTGTTTTTTAATGCTTTTTATTTACTTACACTTACTCTCATTCCTTACCCTTCTTAATTGTTTCATCTTACTAATGAAAATATCTTTAGTTTAACTATTTACAATCTTATTTTTATACTACTTTTAACTTTTAACAGCTTAAATAAACTTAATTTATTATCTCAGTATTTTGACTTTGATCGCAAAATTTATTATAAGTTTACAATATTATTCTCTTAAGTTTACGACTTGATTCACGTAAGTTTGTCTTTTATTTCTGGTGGTTAATGCCCTTCATTCTGCAGTTTACGACTTTATTATAGTAAGTTTATTCATTCATTCTTGTACATTTATGAAAATAATCTTGTGAATTTACTCTTTTTTTATCATTTGGAATAATAAAAAAAAAACTGTTAAAGTTTCCAATCAAAACTTTTACCTGACTATTATTTGTCTTTACTAGATACTTAAATTCTTTTTTGTTATTTTTCGAACCCCGTTTTTACTTGCACAGGTGTTTTAATCTTAATAATGTGTTTTGTGTGACAAAGTATTTTACTTAATTGAACTTCCTCTCAACTTTTGAATGTATCTGAAAATTTTGCATTAATTCAGTTTCAACTTTTATCTGAAAAATTCACAAAATCTCATGAGTCTGACTTAATTATCTCGAAATTTGAGAGATTATCATAAACGTTTTACTGTTTATCTCAAAATTTCCACTTTTTTCTCCCTCATCAGTTTAACTTTATTTCTCAAAACTTGGACTTTTTATTTCAAATCTCAAATTTGTCTTTGATTTCCAAATTTTGACTTTTATCTCATAATTTCGGTTTTTAAACTTTAGTATCAAAATTTCAACTCTTCATCTCTTAAATTGACTTTGATCTCAACTGTCCCCTCTTTATCTCAAAACTTCATCTTTTACTCATGATTTCGACTTATTTATCTCAAAATTGTGATTTTATATCTCACAATTTTGACCTTTTTCTCGTAATTTTGACATTTAATTTTAAAAAATTTGAATTTTCTCTCAAAAATTTTTTGAATTTGACTTGATATGTACCAAGAAATAAAATCTAATCAAAGCTGAGGTTTAATTTTTCTTTTTTTTTAACTGGCAAACATGGACTTTCATAGAGAGAAGTGTTTTCCTTTGACTTTAAACTTTAAAAAAGCTCCTTCAGCTGCTCTCAGCTCATCAAAATAATTTTTTTTTTTTCCCCAAACTCTTTTTTTATTTAATTTTTTGGTAAAGTTACAGATACATCTTGTAAAAGTAGGCATTATATAAAATCGATACACATAGTGTTAAATACATAAATAAATAATAGTCAAAGTACCAAATAAAACAAAACAAAAGCAGTAATAGTAGTAATAATAATGATGATTAATAATTATAATAACAATAATAGCAAGAATAATAGAAATAACAATAGACTTATAATGTGTTTTTAAAGTATAATATTTCCTGAATTAGAGCCAAAGTTTTGTAGTTTCAGTTTTAGTTTCAGACTTTTTTTCAGAGTGAAAAGTTGTGGACGGTTTGTACGGAAGAGGATTAGGGCCACTGAGAGAAAAAAAAATTCCAAAAAGAAAAAAGGTCAAAATTCTGACTTTAATCTCAGAATTCTGACTTTAAACTCAGAATTCTGACTTTTTTCTCAAGATTCTGACTTTTTTTTTTTAGATTTAAAAATTCCAAAAAAAAAAAAAGTCAGAATTCTGACTTTTTTCTCAGAATTCTGACTTTTTTTTTTTTTAGATTTTTTTTTTTTCTCAGTGGCCCTAATCCTCTTCCGTAGGTTTGAGTCATTTCTGTTTTTGTTTTGTTTTTGTCGCAGATCCGTTTCCACGATGCTCCGCGTCACCACCGCCTCGCTCTGCTCCTACTGCCCCAGGATGAGGCTCCTCCTCCCGCCGTCTGCGTCCGCCTCCACCGTGGCGTCCCCGAAGAGACGCCAGGAGAACCAGCTGACCGTGGACTCGCTCTACGACCTTTCCGTCGACATCAGGAAAGTGCGAAAGTTCAAGCCCTGGGTTCTCGCCGAAAGCGCCGCGTACGTGTCGGAAACCGCCGACCTGCTGCGAGACATGGGCGCCGACTCCACCGTCATCGCTCGCATCCTGGAGACTCACCCCGAGGCCGTGCTGTGTCTCCCGGAGGACGTGGCCGCGCAGCGAGACCTGTGGGTGACGGTGTGTCCCAACCGGCGCGAGCTGGTCGGCATCATCGAGAAGTTCCCGGCGTCTTTCTTCACGCTGACTCATCACACCAACCAACGCGCCAACATCCTCTACCTGCAGCGGCTCCGCCTCAGTAAGAGGATCATCGGGAAGCTGATGGCGAGCGCGCCGCAGAGCTTCAGCCGACCCGTGGAGAGGAACCAGGAGGTCATCCACACGCTGAGGGAGACGTATCTCGATCTCGGCGGCGATGAGGGAAACCTTCGCCTGTGGTTACAGAAGCTGCTGAGTCAGAACCCGTACATCCTGCTGCGCCCGGCGGAGGCGTGGCGAGACAGCCTGGGCTTCCTGAGGGAGCAGGGCTTCACCACGGAGGAGCTGCTCCACCTGGTGTCCAGCCTCCGCGCCTCCATCGCTGAGCTGCGGCCCGAGAACATGCGTCACGCGCTGGGATACGTGGAGGGCGCGCTCGCGTGCTCCAAAGACGAGCTCCGAGCGCTGGTGGTCCGCTGCCCCGCCGTCCTCTACCACTCGCTGCCCACGTTGGCCGGACGCTTCCAGGGGCTGATGGACGCCGGGGTGACCATGGAGCAGGTGAAGGAGGCGCCGAACGTGCTGGAGCTGACCACGCAGATCGTCCTCTACCGCATCCACAAGTTGGCGTCGTACGGTTACGACGTGCGCTCGGGGAGTTTGGACGTTATCGTGGGGACGAAGAAAGACTTCGAGCTGGTTTACGGGAAACTGCAGCTGCGGCGGCAAAGACCGATGTTCAACCCGGTGGCGCCGCTCAGGTCTGCGGAGGAATGACGGCGTTTGTGACGTCAACACGTCCGACTCACAGAAGTTAACGACTTTATCTCGGTGGAAGAAAAATGGACGTTCGAGCTTCATCAGGAGAAACGTGCTGCACACGCTCAGATCCAACAAACTAAAAACTACGGAAGAGGATTAGGGCCACTGAGAAAAAAAAAAAATCAAAAAAAAAAAAAAAAGTCAGAATTCTGAGATTAAAGTCAGAATTCTGAGAAAAAAGTCAGAATTCTGACTTTTTTTTTTTTTTGGAATTTTTTTTTTTCTTAGTGGCCCTAATCCTCTTCCGTAAAAAACTCAATTACTCAAAAATATAAAATAAAAACTTTGCTTTGATGAGTTTGTCATTTAAAGTCAAAATTCCATCTTTTCATCTCAAGGTTTTGACTTTTTCAGTTTCCAAATAAAAAAACAATATTTTCCTCATAATAAAATAAATATAAAAATCAAAATTTTGTTCTTTTATTTTGAAATTTTGACCATTCAGCGAACAACGTTGAATTGTCTATTTCAAAATAAAACATAATTTTAGAGAAAGAGCACATTTTAACTAAATTATCTCATAATTTTGAATTATTCATCCCAAAATTATGCCTTGTTTTCACCATAATTTATGCTTTTCTTTCTAAAAATGTTGAGATTATTGGGTAAAAATGAAACAACGAGGAACATTACAATTTATTCCCATGAAAATTTTGGGATAAAAAAATTTAATTTATGAAACTGGTATGTATGTGTATATATATAAAAAAAATATATACACATATATATATAATTCAGCAATTCATATATACACACACACACACACACACATATATATATATATATACAAGTTTCATAAATTTAATTTTTGGTATTTCTATAAAAATATACATATATAAATATTCTATATACATATATATATATGAATTGCTGAATTTTGAATTTTTTCATAGTAATTTTGACTTTATAATCCAAAAATTATGAGTTTTCTTCCTTCTATTGTTGTCTCGACTATCGAATAAGTTTTGCTTTTAGTATCTAAATAATTCTACTGGGTTGTTTTCTTATAAACTGCATTTTTTTGTCTTATTTTTGCAATGAAGAGTAAAAGTAATAAGAAAAAAAGGTCAATTTTTTGACTTATCTCAAAAGTTTTTACTCATCTCAACTTTTAACTTTTTTTTCTCGTTACTTCGACTTCTCAAAATCTTTTTGGATTTTTATTTTCTGTGTTTTTATTTGTTGAACACTTTCTGATGTTGCACCATTTTCTCCTGATGAAACTCGTCCAGTTTGTTGTAGATTTTTTCGACCAAAGTTTCAGCCAAAACGTGACGACGACTGTTATTAAAAACAAAAACAGCTTCAGTTCTGTTTGATTTAAAGATGAATTACAGAAACGAGAGAATCAGCGAGGAACAAACTTTTTTAAAAAAAGTGATGGCAGAATCTGAACGACTTTTTTAGTTTCTTTAAATTCTTTAGTCATAAACCGAACATAATCAGTTTGTGGAGACTTTAAAACTCACGTAACATGACTCCAGTTTTTTTTTTTTATGCTTCTGTTCTTTCACATTTACAGACGAGTAAAACAAACGCTGCCAAGGAAACACACTACTTTGTACAAACTTAACACAAAAACATAAATATTTATTCAACTAAAAGACTTTGAGAGAGTTGAATGTGTGTGTGAGGGATCAGGTGCTGAATAAATCATATTTGATGTGATTATAACAGGTTTTTATAGAAACATATGAATGAATTTTAATTCCCAGCTTTGAAAAATGTTAACCAGACTTTTTTACCTGTTGGTGATTCTCACAGCAGAACAATCTCCTGGTTTTTACTCCTTTTTTACTCCTTTTTTCTGTCTTCCACTCCATGAAAACAAAGTGTAACAGCTGGAACGTTTCAGAGTTTAACAAAGAAACAAACAAACACTGGAAAATAAAAAGAAGAAGCTGAAAACAACAACAACAAAAGCTGCTGCTCTGATTTTCTGCTGTGACCATCGATGATTGTGGGAACTGAACTCAAAGATGAATAATAATAAATGAAGCCATGTTAAAAATTTGGAGTTTTGCTGTGTTTTTTAATATATTGGTCAATGAGGTGACGTCCCCTTTTTTGTGTCTGAGTGCAATATTTCCTTCCATCATGAATTGAGTATTTCATCACATGTATTTCTTTATTCTATGAAACCTGTGTTATTTGAACACATCTTTAAACTATTAAAATATAACATGTTTTTTTGTGTTTTGGTTCCTCAAACCCCCAAAATGTCAGGTGGTGCAACCGTCCTGACAAGTATCCACAGTAATTAAACTCTAAAAATTGAATGTCAGTTATTGTAAATGGAAATTAAAAATACAGTGGCATTATTTTATGCTTGAACCTTTTTAAATAAAACATTCTTTGCAAATAAAAAGAATTTTAAAGCTGTTGAGAAATGTAAAAAACTTTTGTCCCGTAATTTTCACCTTGTCAAATGTCAGGGTGGTGCAACCGTAACATTAGACTTTTATTTTAAAGTGAAGAGAATAAAACAGGAACAATTTCCATGTCATGTCCATGTTTTTAAATGTTCCATATCAAGATTATATTTTGAAAAAATTAAGTCAACATTTTCTGATTAGGTCTTTGAGGAAAAAGCCAAAATTCTGAGATAAAAAGTTGAATTTATGTCACTAATTTGATTTTTTATCTCAAAATTCTGACTTTATAAAGGCAAAAAAATAATCTCTAAAAATTCATTTTTATATTTTTAAGTGGTGGAAATGGGCTTTTGTACTTTTACCTGTTGACCCTGTGATAAAAAATGACCCTCAGTGTAAATGTCGTCTTCTTTTATTTCTGAGCAGAACTTAACTTTCCAGTATTTACGGTAAAAAAAAAGAAAAGACTGAGATCGTTTTTCCTATTTAAAGCATTTTAATCAAACAAGCACATTGAGAAGAAACAGAAACAGGTGAAGAAGCGTTTCTCTCCAGTGGTACATTTATTTATTCATTTAATTATTTATTTATTAGGGATTATACAGAGAGAGAGGAAAAGGGGGCGGGGCTATGATATGAAGTCGCCTTTTCTCAACAACCATCAACACGGCGACGGCTGGAACGAAAACGTCGAAGTGATATCGCTTTTCTACGGTGAGAGAGAAGGACCAAAAGGAGCGAGAAACGGTCAAACACTGGTCAAAGATACGAGGATGGCTCAGAAAAAGAAAACGGAGCAGACAGGCGGCGTTGGTTTCTTCTTCTTTTATAGATACACGATTATTCTCCTCTTTTTATGGACGGTCTAGAATAAATGCTGAAAATCTGTTTTTATTATTATTATTATTATTGAAAAGTCTCCAAAAGAGAAAAAAGATCCATCCACAATGATTTTTCATATCAAAAATATATCAATAGGTCTATGGCTACACAAGAGAGAAAACACACACATACAACAATATTCAAATATTTACACGTTTGTATGTGAGAAGAAATTAGCAAATTCTTTATTTACACAACACTTTGTCTCCAAACGCCAGCACAGTGTGACGGCGGCGGCGGCGGCGAGGGCGGCGGCCGTGCAGTCCTAACGAGAATATACAGTCCAGATTCTGTGTGTGTGTGTGTGTGTGTGTGTGTGTGTGTGTGTGTGTGTGTGTGCAGGCTCCTCCTGAAGGTGTGTGATCATGCAACAGTGAAGTGCTGTAACAAAAAGTCCGAGCGTCCGTGTTCCGTGTCCGTGTCAGCGACGGAGAAAATCTGCAGACGAGAAGAAAAACAAAGACGATGAATAAAAGTCAGAAAAAGTGAAAAACAAAATCAACCAGGAGTAAATTTATTCATTTAAAGCTTTAAAAAGAGAAGAAAAGTGAGATTTTTGTTTATTATACAACATTAGAATTACCGTAAAACTTCTAATATGAATCACTTAAAAGTTTTTGTCTTAACCTTCTTAAAGATTTTCTGACATTTTTGTCCTTTCAGATATTTCTTGCTCAAATTTTAGCCATGATTTTGGTTTTGTGACTCGATACAATATTATTATTTTTTTTGTTTTCAAGAAGACGGTAAAATTTATTCATTTAAAGCTTTAAAAAGAGAAGAAAGGGGAGATTTTTGTTTATTAAACAACATTAGAATTACCGTAAAACTTCTAATATGGGTCACTTGGGTCGCTGAGATAAAAAGTTCAACATTTTATGATATAGTGAAAATATTATGAAAATAAAATCAAAATTTTAGGACAGAAAGTGGAATTTTTTTGGCTAAAATGTCAAAATTGTAAGAAAAAATATGAAATTATGTGATTAACGAATTTTTGACATAAGTTTAAATTTAAGAGGAGTCAAAATTCTGAGATAAAGGGTCAAAAATTGAGATTAAAAAGTCAAATTTGGAGATTAAAGTGGACATTTTGAGATAAATAGTTCAACATTTTTTGATGGAGTGAAACATTTGAGAAAATTAAGTCAAAATTTTAGGATAAAAAGTGGATTTTTTTGGTTGAAATGTCAATATTGTGGAGAAAAAGATGAAATAATGTGATTAATGTTAATTTTTGAGATAAGTCAAAATTTAAGGAGAGTCAAAATTCTGAGATAAAGGGTCAAAAATTGAGATTAAAGGTCAAAATTTTGAGATGAAAAGTTTAATATTTTATGATATAAGTAAAAATATCTGGACCAAAAGTGGAAATTTTCAAATAAAATTTTTATTTAATCGAGTCAAAATTATTAAAAAGATTTTGTCAAAATTTTGTGTGAAACAAAAAACTCTGAAACAAAAAGTCAAAATGTCAAAAGGTAAAGAAGTTTTTTTCCACCATTTCAAAATATAGAAATGAAAAACTTAATTTGTTGAGATTTTTTTTTGCCCATATTTTGTCAAAATTCTGAGATAAAAGGTGAAAAATTTCAACTTTTTTTCCTCATAAATTTGACTTAATCTAAAAAAATTTCACTACATAATGTCAAAATTTTAACATTTATCTCATAATATTGTCATAATCATCTCATAATTTAGTGAAAACAGCTGTAAAAATATTTCATCAGTGCAATAATTGATCCTCTAAAGTCTTTAAAAGAAAACACAGAAACATTTTTTATCGAGTTTACACAGTTTAAAGTAATTTTTGTTTTATTTCTAAAACAAAACTGCTAAATTGATATTTTTTTTCTCACAGTCTGATCTTTTAAATCTCTGAGTGTTTCACTTTTTTTCTGTTTTCTAAAACTTTTATCATTCAAATGTCGTGTTTGTTTAAATTTAAGTAGAAATAATTTAACTCCGTCACCTCTTTAGTGGCTGCTCTGTCTCAGGACTTTGGAGCCTTTTCCGTTCCCAGAATCCTCGCTGTGGCGTTTGCCGCCGGTCTGAGCGCCGCCGCCGTGGTGCTCGGGTCCTGAAAACAGACGAGAAAACACAAAAAAAAACAAAAAAACCGTGTGATTATTGAAGAAGCTGCTGTAAAAATCACAGTTTTCTGATCACGTATGAAATCACAGCTGAGACAAACTCAACGTTTCAGTCGTGACTTCGTTCATTCTCACGACAGGAAGTAGTTTTTACCTTTTTTAGGAGCAGGAGGGAAACACATCACCGCTGAACCGGAGCCTGAAAAATAAAAACAGAGTTTGGATCAGATTCATGGATCAAAGACGAAGGAAGAAGAAACTGGTGATGATGATGTGATGATGTCAGCACCTGTTTGATGAGCTGCAGCGCCGCCGCCGCTCTGAGTGGCGCCGCCCTGCAGGTACATCATCACGCCGCTCTGCCACTCCTCGTCCGCCGTCCGCAGCTCGTAGCCTGGAGGGAAACGGAAACAGAAGCTGAAACTTTCTGCTCAGAGAATAAATAAATAAATAAAGTTTTTCAGGATTAAAGGAGAAAAGTTTCAGGCTCTGACCTGATGACGCTGGAGTTTCGTGGGTGGAGCTGGTGGAGAAACCGACGACCTCCGAGGACGTTTCAGCGTTTCCGTTTGGGTTTGACGGGACGGTTGCTAAGAGACCTGAGAGCAGAAACAACAAACATCAGAAAACAACAACAACAACAACAAACAACAGGAGGAAAAATTCATCTTCCTGATCTTAGCACACGAGAATAAAAGTGCGTTTATGTATCTAAGTTTTATCTAAAAAGCAAAAAAATGTGAATTAACTTAACCACAGAGTGAATGTGTAAGTGCAAAATAAACATCAAAAAGTGCAGAAATGGATCTGTAAGTGCAAAATGTGAAAGCCAGACTAATTGTGTAAGTGCAAAATAAACATGTAAGTGCAAAATGAATGCAAAAGTGCAGAACAAACAGGTGAGTGCAAAATAAACATAATCGAAAACGAATGCATAACTGAAATAAATGTATAAGTGCAGAGTAAACGTTTAAGTGCAGATTGCATAAGTATGGAATCAATGCACAAGTACAAATTGTATAATTGCAGAATAAATGCGTAAGTGCAGAATGCAAAACTGTTGAATGTGTTTCAGTCCGTAGAAACTATCACTGAGTGTAAACTGAGTCACTTCTGGAGCTTTTTCATCCAAAAAACTATGATGTTTGTGGAAAAATGTTATGGAGTTGAATCAGTTTTATCCTGAATTTTCCTGAGTATTTTATTCGGAGGGAAATTAGAATCAAATCTCACGACTAAACAGAGAAAACTCTCCAAACTGTTTTTCTCTCTAGTTTCAGACGTGGACATTTAGTCTGTTGAACCTGTTTTTGTTGATTTTCTAACCTGAGAACGTGAAGTTTGTCAAACCTGTTTATTTCTTCCCTGAACTTCAGTTTATTTTTGTCTCAGACTCTGAAGCAGCAGTTTGTTGTTTTTTAACTCAGTGTGTGGTTCTCTCTCACCGAGGCCTCTGTAGCAGGAGAGCTGCTGGTAGATCTGCTTCATCCTCTCGATGTTGAGGCGACTCGCTTCGGCGTGATGCACCATGGGTTTGGGGTAATGAACCCCGATGATGCACTTCGCCGCTTTCTGCACGCTCTCCGGGGCGTTCCAGGGGTCGTAGATGTACTTGGCGGGAAAACCTCGGAGGATGGGCAGGTAGCGCCTGAGAGGAGAGAGAGAGACGGAGGTTTGAACCAGAGTTTAATCTTTAGAAACAAACGGCTCTTTTCCACTGACTCGTCTCAGCCCGACTCTACTCTCCTCTACCCGGTTTGTGTTGTGTTGATACTAAAAGGTGACGTGGACGGACTGCCGGTCACTCATTGGTCAGAGAATGTCGTCTCTGCAGCTTCTGACTCTGAACAAATCAGAATGTTCTCCGTTTCCTTATTCAGTCGCTGCCCAAAAATTACTGTAAATTTGGACTGCCGTGTCTTGGTCTGACTTACTTCTGTTTTATGTCGGGAAAAATGCTCCTTCATGATTCCTAAAGAAGTTAAAAGTCCTTTTTAAACCAAAAAGAAGTTAACAGCAAAGATAGTTGGCTTTAAAGAGTCTTTTAAATTAAACCAAAGTTGGTCGGTGCAGGAGCGATCTGTCTGCCACGAGAGTCTTTAAGCACCAATCAGTCCATTAATCCACAGGGAACCAAAAAGGAAAACCAGTTCAAAGAAGAATGATTGATCAACAACAAATCTCTGCTATACCAGGCCCAAAAATCAAAAATTAAAGTGATCTCACTGGATCCAGGGAAGAGTTGATGTCAGGAAGCAGCTCCTTCGTTTTCCTCCGCGTGCAGCAGCACCAGGCTGTTGTTTACCTCCGTTGTCATGACGACCNGATTCTCAGTGAAAGTGTGAAAATAAAAAACTTTTACCGTATATAATCCCCGTTGGGGTCGGTGCGGCGGCCGAAGCCCACGGGGCAGTAACAGTGGAAAAACTGCTGGAAGAAGGAGCTGCAGGAGAGCCACATCCAGCTGCCGGCGTTTACGCTCCAGTCTGCGTCCAACAGCAGCTCCTCAAACACCTGCTCACGCGGTCAAATACAAACAACAAATTAAGACTCAGAAATCAGAATTTAGGTTTAAATTTTCTCTCCTTAATGACATTTCTGGGGCGTTAAATGTTGGATTTGTTGCCGTAAAGTGACATCATGTTATATTTGTGACTTAAATACTGTCAAATATTTTATTTTAAGTGCAAAAACTTTTATTTTTTACATGCATTTGTGTCCCTGAAGAAAGAAAAGATCTTGCACGGTTTTAAATACCAAGAAAACTTAATGACTTTTAATCTGGTGTGAATTAAAAGTGAAAGTGGAAAAGCTGTTAAGTAAACAGAGGAAGGGGGAGAATCCTCAAACTGTCATGTTGCACATTAAAGATTCCCACAGACGTTTCACGGAGCGTTCATTCACGTGTCTCGATTTATTGCCCAACTAACTTCCTCTTATGAACCTGCGTGTCCTTCAAAATAAGAGCATGCTGTAAAACTAACATTACACCACAAAAATTCAGAGACAAAAGTCACTAACTGAGTCCTTTCAGCTACACAAACAGGAGACAAGTAGCTGATTTATGGAAATAAAAGTTAGATTAAGTCATCCCCAGTTTCAGTTCATGTTATTTTCATTGTTGTAGTTTTAGAAATCTAATGAGACAGTCATGTGATACATTCAACCAGATAAATAAATCTGAATGAAATCTTTTACAGGAATTGAAAATATGTAAATATATATTACATATATATATTACAATATTTTGATTTTTTTCCCTTTTTGGCAGCAAATGTTATAAATCTGACTGAAAGGTCTGTTTGAATCATTATACTGGTGTCATTTCATTAATTAAAGGGTTGAATTGAACATTTAACATAGTGATTTACAGGAGAAATCAAAATATCGAGATATATATCGTGAATCGAGATATAGCAAAAAAATATGGAGGTATTGATTGTAGGCCATATCGTGCAGCTCTAATTCAAAGCTCGTCTTCACATTTAAAAAAATCATTTCCTCTTTGGGGAACAAGAAAATTATCTTGTTTTGAAAAACTGATAAAAAGGAGCTGTAGTAAATAGAATAATAAATAAATAAAGTTTGGGGTGTGTGGTACCTTCATGCCCTCCTCCCAGCTGATCCACAGATCCCCCCGGGTCAGGAAACACGCCACGGCGTGCCGCGCCAAGTGGTGGATCCATCCTTCCTGCCTGAGCTGCGTCATGATGGCGTCGATCCACGGGAAGCCGGTGCGTCCCTCCGCCCACTTGGCGAGCGCTTCGGCGTTTCTGTCCCAGGGAATCTGCACGCAGATGGGGTTGCTCTCCATCTTGTCGAAGCAGGGGTTGTTGGTGGCCGCCGTGTAGAAGAACTCGCGCCACAGCAGCTGACCGTAGAGCGAGAGCGGCGGCGAGCTGTTCTTCTTCACCTGAGGGCGCCGCAGGGAGGATGGAGGGAAGATTTTTATTTATTTACACATTAAAGGTGATTAAACTTCAGAGAAAGAAGCAGGAACAAAGACAGATTCAGTCTTTAGTGTCAGCCTGAACAAACCTCTGAACACTAGAGGGCGCCACAGTCACACTCATATCTGCACATGTTCAACTGATGGAGGAGATTTTATTTTTTCTCAACATTTTAAATAAAAAAAAAAAGTTTTTCTTCAGCTCTGCAACATGATAAACATAGTTTCATTTTTTATACTGGTTTAAATAATAATTTTGAAATATTTCTATAATTATTACTACTATTATTCTTATTATCATTACTGTTATTAATATAAATCTATTGTTATTTCTGTTATTCTTGCTATTATTGTTATAATAATTATTAATTATCATTATTATTACTACTATTACTGCTTTTGTTTTGTTTTATTTGACTATTATTTATTTGTGTATCTAACACTATGTGCATCGATTTTATAAAATGCCTATTTTTACAAGATGTATCTGTAACTTTACCAAAAAATTAAATAAAAAAAGGGTTTGGAAAAAAAAAATAATAATTTTGATCAGCTGAGAGCAGCTGAAGGAGCTTTTTTAAAGTTTAAAGTCAAAGGAAAACACTTCTCCCTATGGAAGTCCATGTTTGCCAGTTAAAAAAATAATAATTAAACCTCAGCTTTGATTAGATTTGATTTTTTGGTCCATATCAAGTCAAATTCTCAAATTTTTTGAGACAAAATTCAAAATTTTAAGATTAAATGTGTCAAAATTGTGAGATATAATATCATAATTTTGAGATAATTAAGTCGAAATCATGAGTAAAAGATGAAGTTTTGAGATAAAGAGGGGACAGTTGAGATGAAGAGTTGAAATTTTGATACTTAAAGGTCAAAATTACAAGTTTAAAAAACGAAATTATGTGATAAAAGTCAAAATTTGGAAATCAAAGACAAATTTACAGATTACTTGAAACATTTGAAATAAAAAGTCAAAGTTTTGAGAAATAAAGTTAAACTGATGAGGCAGAAAAAAGTGGAAATTTTGAGATAAACAGTAAAACATTTATGATAATCTCTCAAATTTCGAGATAATTAAGTCAGACTCGCAAGATTTTGAGAATTTTTCTGATAAAAAGTTGAAACTGAATTAATGCAAAATTTTCAGATACATTCAAAAGTTGAGAGGAAGTTCAATTAAGTAAAATACTTTGTCATGAAGTCATAATTATGAGGAGAAAAAAGTTCAAATTTTGAGATAAAGCCAAAATTATGAGGAAAAAAAGTCAAATTTTTTGTCCACAAAGGCATTTTTTATTTCTCTTCTTGGTGTTAATGTGTTTGTATGTCTGTGAGGTGTTTTTGGAGACGTGTACCTTGCGGTAAAGGTCGGTGAGTTTGAAGTAGAAGAGGCGACAGGAGAGGCAGCCGAAGCGCAGGTACGGGCTGAGGCCGGTGGGACTCGCCAGCAGAGAGTTGGCGTTCATTCTGGGACGCTCGAAGTTGGCGACCCACGCCTGAAACGGTCGCAACAAAAACACAAAAACAAGAACCTGAGCATCAGACCTGAAACACGTGGTTCCTTACAGAGCGTGAAACAAAAGCTGTAGAAGTTAAAATCTGGATTTTAGAAACGTGTGATGTCACCGACCTTCCTCTCCAGATGCCGCTCCAGTCGTGTGAGCGCTTCGGTTTCTCCTCCCGGCCAAACGGCGGACGACAAACCCTCCGTATCGAATCCTGCGAGATCACATTAAAAAAACACGTAACGATCATGAAAACCCGTCAGAATAAAAATCATGTTTGAAATCTTCGTCCGTGCGTCTCTTCTCACCCAGCTCCTCCAGAGACGGGACGCCGAACTTGTCGTCGTGGTCGTCGGAGAGCGGCGTGCTGCACTTCCCCATGACCTCGGCGGTGATGGACTCTGCGGGTAACTCCACCGCCTCCATGCGGCTGATGAGGGTCTGGAAACGTTTGTAGGTGAGAGGAGACTGACCGCCGTTCAGCTCGATGATCCTGGGACACAGATTCACAGTTTAACACTCATAAATAAATCCATGAGAACATTTCAGTCATTAATTCACCACATCAATCAGTGGAGAAGTTACAGGAACAATAAAAGTAGATAAGTTAAATTAGATGTTGATGAGATACAAAGGAAAATAAATAAATGAAATTAAGCATGGGAAGGGAATAGTAGTTGTAATTTTTTTTTAAAAACAACAAATTCAGGGAGAGATTAGAGTCCAGATTTTATCAAATTTGTAAAGGTATAAACGTTTATTACAGTAAAATCTCTATATTTGATTTTTACTTTTGCACCAAAAGTTATTGTGTATTGAAAATAAATCTGAAACCAACTGACTTTTTATTTTTCCAGCTGGAGGGAAACAGTACTCCAGGTAGACTGGTCCGTTACAGACTGAGAAATTTTCCTGGATCAGTAGAAACATCCGGGAACTTGTAGTTTACTACAGATCTACCAAGTTTTCACAAACTGATGCTACAAACTGAATTTAGCAGAAGTNGCAGCCAACTGAGAAACTGAGAAAATATAAATTTTTTGCTCGATTGTAGATGTGGTGGAAATGCAGTTACTGTTTGTTGTGTTGAAAAAAAATCTGATTACATGAATTAAAAATGCAATTTACTCAAATTTCTGACATAAATGTTTAAGTATCGAGCTCATGTTTTATCCTTAACCTCATTTTTCAACCTTGAGCTTGTTTTTTTAAGCCTTAAGCTCTTGGTTTGGCTTTTATCTCATAATTCAACCTTTTGTTTTGCTTTATCCTTTCTCTTGAGTTTGAGTATTTTTGATCAGGTTTTTATTTATATATCAGACTTTTAGAAAATCTTCAGGGACTTTAAACATGCGTCAGAATGAGAAAACTGTGTTTTATAACTTTGATATTCTGGAATAAGGACAAACTGATATATTCTCACTTATACATCAGCTTGTTTTGATCTTTCATTGTATTTTTTTTTTAAGTTTTAATGTCGAAGTAAAAAGTAGTGAATCAGATTTGACCCAGAAAGAGTCAGAGTTGAGTTTTTGGAGCTGAAAATGTTTCGTTACATAAAGTTAAAGAGAAACTTTTAGACCCGAGTCAACTCAGCTGTTACTGCGTTTATTCCTCAGGACAAAAACGACGCCATCGTTATTCCGTTTACGGCGTTGTTCCGCTTCAAACCGCCAAATTAACCCCGAGTGAGACGCTGGGTTTGTGAGCAGTGAAAGAGTACTCAGTCCACCTTAAATCCACCTTAAACCTCACACAGCTGAGAGATGAGTCAACAACTTTCATCCACATGAGTTTAATCATCTCCGAGCGTGACGTCAGCGAGCACGCCAAACACACGCCACAAACACGGCGGCGTTTCTCTTTCAGGACGACGTGTGTCTCGTTGTTTTTCTGCTGTTTATGTTTCCTCTAAAAAAAAAAAGAAAGTGTGTGTGAGTGTGTGTGTGTGTGTGTGTGATGCGGCCGCCACGCGTCCACACACACGTCCAGGTGGAGCGGCAGTAACGAGGAGCTTCCCCTGCTGTTGCCATGGTTACCGAAGCTCGTAGGCGTCAACTTCCTGTGTCAGAGAAATGATACTGGACCAAAATAAAACCAAACAGAAAAATCTGTTTCATTTATAGAAGCAGATTTTTCCTTCAAAGTTTACAGCTGAGATTTATTCTGACTCCAGGGATTATTCTTCATTAAGAGGATTAAACCAAAATAAAACTTTTCTCTGATGCTCAAAACATCAGCTGTTTCATGGTTTAATTCAGTGTTTCTCAACCTGAGGGTCGTGACCCCATGTGAGGTCGCCTGGTATCCAAAAAGGGGTCCCTGAAAATGTCTCAATAAAATGTAACAAAATGTTTTGTTCAGTAATTATTATTTTTTTTAAAATTAAAACACAACACAATGATAAACTGCATTCTATATATTTAAGTATTTAGTTAGCATTTAATTATTAAGTATTTGAGTGTTTTCAGCATTGTATTGTGAAGTATATGTGTAATTTCAGTGTTTTGTTTATCAATATTTTAGTATTTCAGTATGTAGTTAGCCTTTTGTTATTAAGGATTTTCAGTATTTTAGTATTTATGGTGTTTTTCTTGTTAAGTATTTTAGTAATTTTTGTATCCACGCAATTTGTTTTTAATTTTTATTTGACTAGATTCAACTTTTAAGCATTTTAAGCTGCAGACTAAATTTACGCTGTAATAATGAACTTGTTTGTTCTTATTTGTCTGGAGGTGTTTACATTGTTAATTGCTCTATTTGCCTTTTTATTGTCTCTTGGGGATAAATGAAGTTTCTTGAATTTGAAAGTTCACTCAGAATTAAGTTTATATCCTAATCAGAAAAAATAAAACAGAAAAATAACAAATAAATATACTGCAAAAAAGTATTTTTATCTGTTTTAAAAGAGGTTAAAAGCCTGTACTTCTATAGTTTCTCATGTAAAGAAATTATATGTTTTGCTTCATAAGGCGTTGTCTTTTAATATCCTGAATTAAAACATTTTTTTTTTGACTCGTCAGGTGAATATGGCTCGGATTGAGTAAAATAAGACAATTTTTTTCTAAAAAATAAGACACAAACACTGATTATATTTCAGATTTTGCAGCAAATGATGAAACTCAGACTGTGTGACTCCAAAATAAAAATGTTTATCATCAAATGAGAATAAAAAAACGTCCACATAATGTTTTTTTTATTGCTTCATGTTTTTAAAATCTGCTGATAAAGTCGCAGTAATGGTTTCCTCTCTCTCCACGCTGACATGACGCCCTGTGACGGCGTGCGGCCTGCAGACAGATATCAGATGGCGGCAGCTTTGTTGGGATTAAAATAACGGTTTCACTGCTCGCCGCTGATAGACGCCTGTTTGGAGGAAGTAGGTCACAGAGACGAGGAGCTGAAACCTCCGTTACTAACACACTGACCCACTTCAGCCCCTTTGGCGAGGAAACGGCGCTTTGAGAAAGTTATTGTGATGATGTCATTTGGCATCGATCCAGCTCAGCTCGCTCTCTGAGGATTAACTCTCCTCCTCGCCGCTCGCTCAAAAAACGCCACGTAAACCTGAGCAGGTCAGAGAAACCGCCGCCGCCGCCGCTCTGCTGCAGAGACGTGGAGGAAATGTTCGAGTTATTTTTAACGCCATCACATCAGAGCGAGGCTGAGTTAGCCTTTAGCTCCTGTTTTAGGCCTTAGCTCCTGATTTAGCCTTTAGCTCCTGTTTTAGGCCTTAGCTCCTGTTTTAGGCCTTAGCTCCTGTTTTAGTCTTTAGCTCCTGTTTGAGTCTTTAGCTCCTGTTTTAGCCTTTAGCTCCTGTTTTAACCTTTAGCTGCTGTTTTAGCCTTTAGCTCCTGTTTTAACCTTTAGCTCCTGATTTAGATTTTAGCTCCTGATTTATCCTTTAGCTCCTTTTTTAAGCCTTTAGCTCCTGATTTAGATTTTAGCTCCTGATTTAGCCTTTAGCTCCTTTTTTAGCCTTTAGCTCCTGTTTTAGCCTTTAGCTCCTTTTTTAGCCTTTAGCTCCTGATTTAGATTTTAGCTCCTGATTTAGCCTTTAGCTCCTTTTTTAGCCTTTAGCTCCTGTTTCAGCCTTAAGCTCCTGTTTTAGCCTTTAGCTCCTGTTTTAGCCTTTAGCTCCTGATTTAGATTTTAGCTCCTGATTTAGCCTTTAGCTCCTGATTTAGATTTTAGTTCCTGATTTAGCCTTTAGCTCCTGATTTAGCCTTTAGCTCCTGTTTTAGCCTTTAGCTCCTGTTTCAGCCTTAAGCTCCTGTTTTAGCCTTTAGCTCCTGTTTTAGCCTTTAGCTCCTGATTTAGATTTTAGCTCCTGTTTAAGCCTTTAGCTCCTTTTTTAGCCTTTAGCTCCTATTTCAGCCTTAAGCTCCTGTTTTAGCCTTTAGCTCCTGTTTTAGCCTTTAGCTCCTGTTTTAGCCTTTAGCTTCTGTTTAAGCCTTTAGCTTCTGTTTGAGTTCATAATTATTTTAGACTTTAGCTCTTGTTTAAGCCTTTAGCTCCATTATTTAGCTTTAAGTTTCTGTTTTAGCTTTTTTCTCCTGTCATAGCCCTTGGCTACTATTTTAGCTTTTTGCTCCCGTATTAGCATTTAGGTCTTGTTATAGCCATTGGCTCCCATTATTTAGCCTTTTGCTCCTGTTTTAGCCTTTAGCCTGTGCTCCATCTCTCTCCTCTTTATCTTTCTTCTTCTGTCTCTTCTCTGTCAGACAGTCCAGCTCCTGTTTCCAATATTTTTACTTATTAATCACAGAAATTGTTTGTTCGATCAGATGAGAAGATCTTAAAACCTGATCATCACTGACTGATCAGAAAAAGCTGAAAACTTTTATCTATAACTTTACAAAACTATTCTTCATTGTTAGAACATGAAACAGAAAATGTGCAGCTTCACTTCCTTCCTACTGTGGAAAAGTTGCAGAATTTTTTTTTACTATTCATCATTAAAGTCGTTGTGAGGGATTATTATAATGATTGTTGAATGTTCAGCTCTTTTTCTAACAGGTGTTTTTTTTATCTTTCCTCCACCAGAAACTCCTCAGCTGTTCTGCAGACGCTGTTATGCAAGCCTGTCAAAAAAAAAAAAGTTTGTCTGAATGAGCAGCTGCTTTTTTTTTTTTTTTTTTTGCACATAAAGAGCCGTTTGTTACGAGAGGGAAAAGTGTGTTTAACGACCGTTTGAAGCCACTGATGAAGTGTTTTTCTTCATGCACTCGTCTGATGTTTGCTCCAGAAACCAAATGAATCAGAGCGAGCGCGGAGTGTGTGTGTGTGTGTGTGTGTGTGTGTGTGTGTGTGTGTGTGTGTGTGTGTGTGAGCACTACGTCACTCCGGACGGCGGTTACATAACGGCGCAGGCTCAACATGGATGCTCCATAAACGGCGCCTGCTGCTGCTGCTGCTCCAGTGACGGCGTGAGAGCAGAGAAATAAAAACATCCTCTTTAGGAAACTTTCATTCACAAGCTTCATGTGCAGAACTCAAACCTGCCAGCTGGGCCACCGTAGTTTCCACAAAGTCTGGGTCAGAAACTCACAAAGCTGCTGGTTCTCTCCTCTTATCTCGGTCACATGAGC
>RPOG01002681.1:43174-84386 GCA_008086565.1 Thalassoma bifasciatum
TTGCACATAAAGAGCCGTTTGTTACGAGAGGGAAAAGTGTGTTTAACGACCGTTTGAAGCCACTGATGAAGTGTTCTTCTTCATGCACTCGTCTGATGTTTGCTCCAGAAACCAAATGAATCAGAGCGAGCGCCGAGTGTGTGTGTGTGTGTGTGTGTGTGTGTGTGTGTGTGTGTGTGTGTGTGTGTGAGCACTACGTCACTCCGGACGGCGGTTACATAACGGCGCAGGCTCAACATGGATGCTCCATAAACGGCGCCTGCTGCTGCTGCTGCTCCAGTGACGGCGTGAGAGCAGAGAAATAAAAACATCCTCTTTAGGAAACTTTCATTCACAAGCTTCATGTGCAGAACTCAAACCTGCCAGCTGGGCCACCGTAGTTTCCACAAAGTCTGGGTCAGAAACTCACAAAGCTGCTGGTTCTCTCCTCTTATCTCGGTCACATGAGCTGGAAACTTTGAACGCTTTAATTGTGTCACTGTGGCGGCGGCGGCGGCGGCGGCACATGCACGCTCACGGACTGTCTGGACTTCAGAGCACGTCAGTTACATAAAATCTGAAATATTAAATAATGCAACGTTTGGTATCCGCCAATGAAATGTGAGGACGTATTTGAGCGTGTTTGAAATGCAAAGTCATTTTTTATTTTTAACATCCAAACAATGTGGGAGACGAATGGAGACGGATATTTTAACAAAATAAGATTCAGAAATCTCTTCTTCCGCTGAGTCTCAAAGGAAAAATTAATCATCATCAAANAGCAGCATCACCTGGACACTCACTCACCTCCACCTGTTGATGCCAACGTTGGATGAGCCCGCGAACCAGGGGTCGAGGATGTAGACGCAGCGGACGGTGTCCGCTCCCAGCAGAGATTCCTTTAGCGACGGGTTGTCGTGGAGCCGCAAGCCCTTCCTGAACCAGTGGATCGTATTTATGACCATTACTCAACTGTTCGAGTCCTTTTTTATTTGTTTTTGATTGAAGAAAAAGAGTTTCTGCGCTTTGTCCCTCCGCTTTAAATCCGATTCTGTGACTGTGTTCAAAAAGTAGGTCCAAGAGAAAAATGAGAAAAGAGTCCAAAAAGAGAATCCAAATGTGAAGAAAAGAGCTGGTGTGGGTTGAGTTAGCCTTGCTCTAACAGAACCTTTTCCATTATGTCGAAGTATTGAGAAACCGTGTGCTGCTGAACCATTGGGGCCGCAGACAGAGCGCGGTCTCCGGCGGAGTGACAGAGGCGGAGGGATTTAGGACCCGGGAGGCTCCGGGTTCCGTTGGTTGTATAACTTGTTTTTCTGAACCCTGATAAATTCATATAAACGCAAAAACACTAGAAAGCTCTGCTGGCCCCGCACTCATGAGACATAATTCACCTTAGATTTAATAACAGAGAATTAACTCGCCTGTAATTTGAGCAGGTTTGTTGTAGATGCAAAGGGCCAAAGACGCGGAGGCTGATGAAGCACCGAGAAAGCTGGTTATGTAAATACAACTTCACACAACGATTCTGTCAAATTCATCCACAGAGCGGGACCTGAATAATCACTTAACTTTCAGGAATCCGTTTTCCTTCCGTTTAACGTCTCATCCGAGCCCCAAAGCTTGTTTTGAGCAGATAAATCCGAGAATTTTCCCGCAACGTCCACGATTAACAGCTCAACCGCTGCGCCGCACCTTCACAACTGGCTCCGCCCACTGCACACGCACGAGGCTCCGAGCGCTCTGATTGGTGGAGAGGGCTGAGAGCGTTTCCCAGCGTGGTCACGTTTCTGCAGCGTGCTCTCCCTGACCTAAAAGAGACGACAGCGAACCGCGAGCGGTGGGAAATCCGAATCCTTAAAAAGATCCGACTCTTTTGATTCAACTCACTTAAAAGAATCAGATTCAGAATCATACATACGTTGACCTCGGTTTTAAGTGTACAAGGAATAAACATTAAATCTCAAATAAATAACAAACAGAGATTAAGTTATCAAAAAATAAGAAACACAAAAAACTATTGTACAAAAAAAAGACAAATATTTACAAATTTAGTTTAAATAGTGCAAAGAATGTGAAGGTCGGGCATAACAAACAGGCTGTAATTGCCTATAATAATAATAATAATAATAATGCATTTTATTTCACGGCGCCTTTCACGACACCCAAGGTCGCCTTACAAAGGGTAAAAAAACACATAAAAACAAAATAAAGTTAAAAACAGCAACATAAAAGCAATAGAATAAGGGACAATAGGGAGCAGTTAAAAACAGTAGGTATTATGAAACAGATGAGTTTTGAGTTTTGATGCCTATGAGCTTTTCTCATTTTCTTTTGTCCATTTTCTTTTGTTCATTTAAATTGCTATTAATCTGCACTGTTATTATTTTTACTATGTAAAATATTGTTTTACCTGTTTGTTCTTACCTGCACTTTTAACATTTTCGATGTAAAGCGACTTTGAGTTTTTGAAAAGCGCTCTATAAATAAAATTTATTATTATTATTATTATTTGAGATAACAAGAAATTGCTGTTATGACAGTTTTAGTTATTAATTGGTCATTTGTATCAGCTCGTTTTCAGCTTCTCAGAGGTTACTTTTTTGTAGCTTTAATTAATGAATCTCCGCAAATAATGTAGACTGAAAGACTACAACAGTGATTCCTAACCTGTGGGTCGTGGACCCCTCGTGGCCCACAAAGGTATTGCAAACTGGCCACCAAATCATTTCCGAAATAGTATGATTTTTGTGTGATTATGTGCAGATAAAAATGTGTGAGATAATGTTTTGATTGTTAAATCTCAGTCAAGTGATACCAAGCAGTTTTTGGTCATCTTTTGCTGTCCCATTTTTCTTTATAAATTGAAGTCCTGCTCCCCTATGGGTTTGGGGAAAATTCAAAAGATGTTTGAAGTGCGAACACATACTGTGTATTCATCATTTAGGGCTTAATGAAAGCAGAAAAAAGTCTTTGTTTTTTACAGAATTAAGCTCACACAAACAGTTGATTTCATCCTTCATGTTACTTTGCTAGTGTTTTTAATTTTGGGGTTTTTTTTTGCTGTGTATTTTGATTTCTTTTAAAGCGTCCTTCAGTGTTTTGATAGGCGCTTTTAAATAAAATATCATATTAGTGCCTCAGAGAGTCGGCTCTAATAGCTGGATCGTCCACGACTGACACATCACCACTGTTCGGGGTATACTTGTAGTGAGTTGTGACCTCTCACGGTTGATGGAAGATATTTGGCAGATCTATCAGCTGATCCATGCATTTATGTCGAGTTTTATTAAAGTTTAAAACTAAATGAAGCTTCGGTGCAAAAAAAAAAGAAAATAAAAAAAATGCGATTTTAAAAACTTATGTAACAAGTTTTAGACAACAAAATAAAATCAAACATATTTTTTGCACACATAGTGATGAGATGAATGCAAGATTGAAAAACGATTATTTAGTTTTTAAAATGAGTGAATATAAAATTGAATGAATGTGTTGTTAAGTTTCCAGTTCCCAGTACTTTGTTTACGATGAAAAGACCCGGATGATCACATGAAGTCAGGCATGAGTGTTTGGACTTCACCTCACGCGCCACCCTGCGTGCTGAGTGTGTGTGTGTGTGTGTGTGTGTGTGTGTGTGTGTGTGTGTGTGTGTGTGTGTGTGTGTGTGTGTAATAGTAGTAGTACAGTGACTGACGCAGATGATATTTGAAAGCAGCTGTGCAAACAAAAAATGAAGCCTAAAACTTTGCAGCTGTAAAGTTTGAAGCTGCAGAAATATTATTAATATTATTATTATTTTTAAATACGATTCATAAACATAAAATGCATCAACAGAATCCACAAAAAACTTTTCCAATCTTCATATATATATAATAGTTTTTAGTTACTGATCAAAACTTTTCTTAATGCCAGGATTAGTTTCTCCCCCCTTTTTTTTTAATTAAAACTTTTATTTAGTCCTGTTTCTAGGTTATGTTTTGTTTTACTGCTTTAAAATCACAAGATGCATTTGTCTCACTATTGTATAACCTCCTTTTGTCATCCTCAAATACATGATTCATTTGCATGTCTTATATAAAGCGCGTTAAATAGCCTTAAATTCAGTGGATAATCTTCAAAAACACTCTAAATATGGTGGTTATTTATTCCAGGAAGGAAATTTAGCCATTACAGCTGCTTATTCACACAAGACAAAGAGAATATTGGGATATTATGAATAAAACAAGTCATAAGTACATGATAAAAAATAAAAATATAATAAAAAAAATGTCTACAGAAGCTTTGAAATGAGAATTTAAAGAATATTAAGGATATTAATATAAGAGAGTACTTGAATATTTCCATTTATTTGCACCCATATGTGTCTTAATTATGCAATAATGGATATAGTTTATTAAATAATACCTCATTTTCATTTTAAATTCTTCATATGTAATGTTATTTAACCTCTAAATAAAAAAAAATGCGTCACAAAATTCTCTTACATAAAAAAGGTCTGTAATTATGCAAGAGAGAAAATGCAGCTTTGGACTGCAGAGGTAGGACTGTGTTTCAAACACTAGGTGGCGGTATAACATCATAACTACAACAGTTTCTTTTTTTTTGTGACAACTAAATGTGAGACAGGTTAATAAGATGTTGCTATTTTTGATGCCTTTGTTTCTTACACTCTGGTTCAGTTTTTCCAAAGATTCAAAAGGTTTAGAGACTGTGATGTTTTTGTTGATGTATTATTTTCTGATTGATTAATTTGAAAGACAACAGATTGTGAAGAGAAATCCAAGTGTTGCATTCAGTTAAGAAGATGTGAATTCATTTTTTTGTCTAATGGTAAAGTGGCTTTGAATAATAAAGAAATATGTTGCATGACAACAGAAGAAAGAAGCTTTTAAAAGCTCATTAAAAAGCCTAATTAAACCCAAATATGAGGGAGAACCTTGAAAAACCAGACTGAGCAGAATCAGAGAAACGTGACGGCTCACTGTGACTAAAGAAAACCTGTTTACATGGTTCACTCGTTCTGCTGGAAAAATACTAACAATCTTTCATCTTGCCGGGAAAAATCCTGATCATTTCTGCTGTTACCAGGCAACTAAAGCTTAATACGTGAGGACGAGCTTTGGAGGAGCAGAGAGCGAGTAGAGAAGCAGCTGACAGCTGCCCACCTCCACCCGCTCTCACCTTAGTTAGTCAGCAAGATGTGCTGCAATGCAGACTGCAGGAGAGAAACTCGGTTACTGTCACAGGAGGAGGAGGAGGAGGAGGAGGAGGACGGGGCGTGATAACTGTCACATCTGCTGACAGCCAAACATGGAAACAGCCCCTTTCAGACCAGGATCCTCGTTTTAGACGCAGTTCAAACATTTCTGCAGAGTCTTTTCCAGCAGTCAGACTCACCCTGATGTTTTCTACTCAGAAACATCATCCACTCTGACGTGAAAAAGAAAAAACTGATTCAGTCTGAATGAAAACAACAGATTTACACAGCATCAGTCGACTGGGAAAACAAAATCTTTGCTGGTCATCTTCTTTCTTTCTAACTAACTCCCAAACTTTTGTGACTCTGAGCTCTGAGCCCACTGTTACCTCCGTCCTACCAGGTCTCATCTACCAACTCCAACCTCACCAAGCAGAGCAAACGTAACCTGGCTCTTCATTTTATTGATAGACTCTCAGGTTTGAACAGATCATTGCCTGTTTCTGAGCCTTTAACTCGCGTTTTAACTTCTGTTTTAACTTTAGGTTTGTCTTTTTTCTTTCGTTTGTGTTTTAAGTTTTAGTCGAAATGTTCGTTTTTTGTCCGTGTTTCAACTTTTGGTCCATGTTTTAACTTTAGTTTGAGTTTTAAGTTTTAGTCCAGTTTTTAGTCTTTTGTCTTTGTTTAACTTTTAGTTTGTGTTTTAGCCTTAAGTCTGTACTTAAGGCTTTGGTCCGTGTTTTTAGTTTTGGTCTATGTTTGACCTTTTCGTTTCTATTTTAACCTTTAGTTACAAGGCTGTCAGTGCAAAAGAGTCTCACTTTTATCTTATTATAATGTGTGATGTAAAACAGGATTATCAGCACTAAAATAGGTGATTTCTAAATGTTAATTCTCAGCTTTCCAATCAGATCTAAACCGGTCAGATTGGACCGGATTGATTTACAGAAGGTTTCTATGACATCACCACGCTGGCTCACGAAGTTTAGCTGAGAGAAAAGAGATTTGTGTTTTTCTCGACTGAAAATGATTTCTGTGATTTATTTAGTAGAAAAAGGTGCAAACAGGACTGTCTGACAGAAAAGAGACAGAAGAGAAGAAGAAAGATAAACAGGAGAGAGATAGAGCACAGGCTAAAGACAAAAACACAGACAAAAGACTAAAACACAAATGTAAAGATAAAACACAGACCTAACGTTAAAACATGGACTAAAGGCTAAAACACAGACAAAAGACTAAAAACTGGACTAAAACTTAATACAAAAACTAAAGTTAGAACACGGACTAAAGGCTAAAACTTGGACTAAAAGTAAAAACATCAACTAAAGGCTTAAAGCTGGACTAAAGGTTAAAACACAAACTAAAGGTTAAAACATGGACTAACGGTTAGAATACGGACTTAAAGTTAAATCATGAAACAAAAACTTAAACTAAAAACATGGACGAAAGGCTTAAATTCAGACTTAAGGCTAAAACACAAACTAAAATGTAAAACAAAGACAAAAGACTAAAAGCCGGACTAAAACTTAATACAAAAACTAAAGTTAGAACACGGACTAAAGGCTAAAACTTGGACTAAAAGTAAAAACATCAACTAAAGGCTAAAGCTGGACTAAAGGTTAAAATAGAAACTAAAAGGTCAAACATAGACCAAAAGTAAAAACAAGGACAAAAGGATAAAATACAGACTTAAAATTAAATCATGAACCAAAAGTTTGAACACAGACTTGAGGCTAAAACACAAACTAAAAGTTAAACAAAGACAAAAGATTTAAAACTGGACTTAAACTTAAAACATAAACTAAAGTTAAAACATGGACTAAAGGCTAAAATACGGACTTGAAGTTCAAACATGGACCAAAAGTTGAAACACGGACAAACAGCTAACATTTCGACTAAAACTTAAAACACAAACGAAAGAAAAAAGACGAACCTAAAGTTAAAACGCGAGTTAAAGGCTCAGAAACAGGCAGTGATGTGTTCAAACCTGAGAGTCTATCAATAAAATGAAGAGCCCGGTTACGTTTGCTCTGCTCGGTGAGGTTGGAGTTGGTAGATGAGACCTGGTAGGACGGAGGTAACATTTGGCTCAGAGCTCAGAGTCGTAAAAGTTTGGGAACCACGAGTTAGTTAGAAAGAAAGAAGATGACCAGCAAAGATTTTGTTTTTCCAGTCGACTGATGCTGTTTAAATCTGTTGTTTTCATTCAGACTGAATCTGTTTTTTCTTTTTCACGTCAGTGTGGATGATGTTTCTGAGCTGAGAGGGCACGAAGAGTCGAAGACTGCAGAATAAAAAAACACCACAGGGCCCCTGGGGTGGACAGATGGTCGGTCCAACGGTGGAGGAGGAGGAGGAGGTCGAGGAAGAGGAAGAGGAGGAGGAAGAGGAGGAGGAGGAGGAGGAAGAGGAGAAGGAGGAGGAAGAAGAGGAGGAGGATAATTTTGACTTTTGAGTTCAAAAGTCAAAATTATGAGATGAAACTTGAAATATTGGGCCAAAAAAAACAAACAAATTTTGAGTTTGGAAGTGAAAATAATTAAATTTTGAGCAAAAAAGTCAAATCTTGAGTTTAAAAGTCAAAATTATGAGGCAAAAGTTAAAAATAGTGGGCTGAAAAAATATTAATTTTTTGAGTTTGAAAGTCAAAATTATTAGTTAATTGTCAGTGTTAAAGGGCACAAATTGAACTGATGAGCTAAAAAGTCAAATTTTGAGTTTAAAAGTCAAAATTATGGAGCAAAAGTTGAATCAGAATCACTTTTATTGCCAAGAATCTTCAAGAAGCATACGAGGAATTTGACTTTGGTTTAACTGTGCTGTGAAATATTGAGCTAAAGAAATTAAAGTTAGAAAGTTGATGTTTGAATAAGAGATATTAATAAGTACAATTCTGTATAAGGAAAAAAGAAAAGTGGAAAAGCTGTAAAGTGGTCACTATAAACGATCAGATGTATGATGGGTTGTGTGTGTATGTTTGAGGGTATTTACATGAATCTAGGTTTATGGATTTATATATGCATGTGCAAACAAAACTACATCTATGTGAAGGAAAACTTGTTCCACTTAGAGCAAACTTGATATAATGATGTTGCAAGAATGTAAAACAATTGCTTTTCTGAAATAAAAAATGATTAAAAAAAAAAAAAAAAAAGAAAGTCAAAAATCTGAGATACATAGTCAACATTTTGGGGCAAAAAATGAAATTTTGCCCTTTTATTCCAAAATTGACTTTGTTTGTGCAAAAACAAACAAACAAAAAAAGGCAACAAAGCCAGTTTCTTTAAGTTGTTGTGCTGCTTTATTCCAGTAGGTGTCAGTAATTCACATAAACCTGATGCTCCTGCAAAGGCAAACAGCATCAGCGCAGTGCATTGTGGGAAACAAACTGGTCCGTTATTTTCTCAGAGCAGTAGAAACATCCGGGAACTTTGAGTTTTCTGCAGAGTTTTCTCAAACTGTTACTACAAACTGAATTTGTTCCAAAGTTAAAATGAACCGTTGGTGAAGAAACAGGTTTGGAGAAGAGACCAATTAAACACAGGTGTGTGACACGAGCACGAGACACAGGTGAAACAAATGAGAGCCAATCAGAGAGGAGGAAACTGAAGAGCAGGAAGAAAAACACAAAAACACATCAGGAGCAAAAAGAAGAGGAAACACGAGGGAAACAAGAAGAAAATGTAAGAAACACAGGAAACATAAACACATTAACTACAAGAAACTTTGGTAACAAACAAACCATGAACATAAAAAAAACACTGAACAAGAAAAACACAAATAATATTAGAAACTCTAAACTAAGACAGAATCATCACATTTATTCCATGAAAAGTGACATTTTGTGCTTGGAAGTAAGAATTATGTCATAAAAATTGAATTTCAAATTTCAGTTTTGAGATGAAATGTCAAAATTAAGAGACATTTTGGTCAAATTTTGTGAAAAAAATTCAAATTTGTGAAATGAACTGAGATAAAAATGGAAGTTATGAGATATAAACTCAGAATAATGAGACATTAAAGTCAAATTTTGTGATTAAAAAGCTAAAAATTTGAGACAAATTTTGTAATAAAAATGTCAAATTTGTGAAAAAAGTCAAAATTATTAGATAAAATGTCAAATATATGAGACATTTCAGTCAAATTTTGTTTATAAATTCAAATTTGTGAAATAAATAGTCAATTCTGAGATACAAATGGAAGTTAATAGATATCTACTCAGAATAATGAGAAATTAAAGTCAAATTTTGTGTTTTAAAAGCTAAAATTTTGAGACATTTGAGTCAAATTTTGGAATAAAAATGTCAAATTTGTGAAAAAAGTCGAAATTATGTGATTAAAAGTCCAAGTGATGAGACATTAAAGTCAAATTTTTGAAATAGAAAGTCAGTTTTTGAGATTAAAATGGAATTAATGCGAAGAAAAACTCAGAATAATGAGACATTTCAGTCAAATTTTGTGATTAAAAGTCAGATTTGTGAAATAAACAGTTATTTCTGTGATAAAAATGGAAGTTATGAGATAAAAAGTCAAAATTATGAGACTTTAAGTTACATTTTGTAATTAATAAGTCAAACTTAAAAAAAATATGAGATCAAAAGTCAAAATTATGAGATTAAAAATCCAAGTGATGAGACATTTAAGTCAAATTTGTTAAATAAACAGTCAATTCTGAGATAAAAATGAAAGTTATGAGATATAAACTCAGAATAATGAGACATTGAAGTCAAATTTTGTAATAAATGTCAAAATTTTTTAAATAAACAGTTAGTTGTGATACAAAAAATGAAGTGATGAGATAAAAAGTCAAAATTATGAGATTATAAGTCCAAGTGATGATACTTTAAAGTCAAGTATATAAAATAGAGAGTCAGTTTTTGAGATAAAAATGGAAGTGATGAGATTAAAAACTCAGAATAATTAGACATTTCAGTCAAATTCTGTTTAAAACATTTAAATTTGTGAAATAATCAGTCAATTCTGAGATACAAATGGAAGTTATGAGATATATACTCAGAATAATGAGACATTAAAGTCAAATTTTGTGATTTAAAAGTCAAAATTTTGAGACATTTGAGTCAAATTTTGTATTAAATGTCAAATTTCTTAAATAAAAAGTCAGTGTTGATACAAAAAATGATGTTATGAGATAAAAAGTCAAAATTATGAGATTAAAATTCCAAGTGATGATACATTAAAGTCAAATTTATGAAATAGAAAGTCAAAATTATGAGATTAAAATGGAATTTATGAGAAGAAAAACTCAGAAATATAAGACATTTCAGTCATATTTTGTGATTAAAAAGTCAGTTTTTAGATAAGGAATCGAAGTCATGAGAGTAAAGTCAAAATTATGAGATAAAAACTCCAAATTTTGAGACATTTATGTCAAAATTATGAGATAAAATATTGAAATTATGAAACATTTTATTCAATTTTGTGACAAAAAGTTACATTTGTGAATTAAGAAAGTTGAAATTTTGAGATAAATAGTCTAAGTTATGAGAAAAAAAGTCGAATTTTATTATTGCTTTATCAATATTTTGTCTTTATATGTGCAAAATAACATAATTTCCACATATTTTTAACTGGCAGAAATTGGTATTATTTATGTTTCTATTATAGAAATGTTTCACTTCAAACACAGAGGGAGTGTTGTAAATAAATGTTTGTGCTCTATGGTCACACTGATATTAAATCAATGCAGCAGATTTGTCAGTATTTGCATCACGTCTTGAGTTGGGCTGAATTTTGTCCCTTTTGGCTCTCCATGCCGCTGCGCTTGTTGCAGGAGCGCGGCGCGTTTGTGCGCTCTCAGGTTACGCGTCTGAAGTTGAGTGAGAAGAGGAGACTGAAGACATCCAGACACTTGGAGGAGAGAAGGTGGAGGAGGTGAGAGCTCGTGGCTGCGTCTTCATTCTCTACATCTGAGGAATAAAAACCCCGAACAGAGGAGGAGGAAGAGGAGGAGGAAGGAGGAGGAGGAGGAAGACGAGAAGCGTGAGGAGAGAAAAACCAGTTTGTGGCTTTTAACGTGGAAACCAAGCATACCCAACAGTATGCGGTGCAGTTATGGCAGGCAAGGGTAAGACAGTGGTCAGGACGCTGGAGGATTTAACGCTTGATTCTGGTTATGGTGGAGCCGCGGACTCGGTCAGGTCGTCCAGCGTGTCGCTGTGCTGCTCTGACACGCATCAGTCCGTCTCGCATGGGGCCAACTGCTGGCATCTGACCGAATCCATGCACAGCAGGCAGAACAGTTTGGACACAGTCAACACCGTCCTGGCGGAGGACACGGAGATCCTGGAGTGCTCGGGTCAGTGCGCCAAGCTGCCCGAGCTGGAGGACGTGCCATGGAGCCTGGGAGAGGTGGAGGGCGCGCTGAGGAAGGACGAGGACCTGATGGTGGGGGATCCGCCTCCGGAGGTCTTAGCGCGGCTCTCCGCGCTCGTCAGCCGCGCGCTGGTGCGGGTGGCCCGGGAGGCGCAGCGGCTGTCTCTGCGCTACGCCAAGTGCACCAAACACGAGATCCAGAGCGCCATCAAGGTGGTGCTGTCCTGGACCATCTCCGTCAACTGCATCACGGCGGCTCTGAGCGCGCTCTCCCTCTACAACATGAGCACCGGGGACAAGTTCAGCCGAGGCAAGTCGGAGCGCTGCGGGCTGGTGTTCTCCGTGGGGAANCTAAAACAGGAGATAAAGGCTAAAACAGAAGCTAATGGCTAAATCAGGAGCTAAAGGCTAAAACAGTAGCTAAAGGCTAAAACAGGAGCTAGAGACCTAAACATGGGCAATTGGCTAAAAAAGGGAGAAAATGTTAAAATAGAAACTCAAGACAAAAACTCTTGCTAGAAGCTAAAACTACAAGCTAAAGGCTAAAACACGAGCTAAAGGCTAAAACACGAGCTAAAGGCTAAAACAGGAGCTTAAGGCTAAAACAGGAGCTAAAGGCTTAAACAGGAGCTAAAGGCTAAAACAGGAGCTAACAGCTAAAACAGGAGCTAAAGGCTAAAACAGGAGCTAAAGGCTAAAACAGGAGCTAAAGGCTAAAACAGGAGCTAATGGCTTAAACAGGAGCTAAAGGCTAAAACAGGAGCTAAAGGCTAAAACAGGAGCTTAAGGCTAAAACAGGAGCTAAAGGCTAAAACAGGAGCTAAAGGCTAAAACAGGAGCTAAAGGCTAAAACAGGAGCTTAAGGCTAAAACAGGAACTATTTAATTAAAATTTAAAACTATGTTCTTGAAAGTTTTCGACTTAATTGTCATGAGTTTATGACTTTAGTCTCGTAGGTTTTCAATTTTATTCTCCTTAATTTATGAGACTTATCTGGTAAGTTAACTTTTATTTGTTGTCTTTTTATTTGGCCCTTATCCTCTGTCGTATATTTACCATCTTTGACACTTGACTTTGAAAACATCCTTAGTTGTGTTTTGCAAAAAAGGTAAATAGAATAAAAAACAGTTAAAAACCAAAGTTAAAAAAGTCATTACAAGAAAAACGAAATTCAACAACCCTCAGGAAAAAGTATCTTTCCAACTGTTTTATATTCAGGAGTGTGTGTGTGAAACAGCTGAAACAACAAAACCTGTGTCAGTGATGATCACATGATGACGACGTCTGAAATCGTGATTTTGATCAGGAAAAGTGTGAAACAGATCAAAGAGGCTCCACTTTCTTTTCTGTAGTTCTCAGACCAGAAGCAGAGTCTGCAGCAGCTGTGAGGGTTAGTGTCGGGGTGTAGGAGTGTGTGTGTGTGTGTGTGTGTGTGTGTGTGTGTGTGTGTGAGCTGCGTTAGTGAGTCGTGATTGTGCTGAAGCAGAGTTTGTGTTTATATTGTGCTCTGCCCTTGTTGCTGATGCTATAACTGTCTCACTCCAGAAGGTGTAACTGTCAGTGTGGGCAGATCTCGCAGCCAAAGCCCTGAATGAATTTGGCTGAAACGAAAAAGCAGAAGCTGATTTCAAAAGTTATTCTTTAACTCGGCCAAACTCCACGCAATATTGACCCACAAACCCTCGTGTTGCAGTTTTCCTGTTAATTGTTGCTGGGTGATTGTTGTGAGGAGGGAAAACAAAGAGGCAGAGTCTGTGGTCGACATGTTTCTTCTCTTTTTATCTCAGCGGGAGAGAAAGCAGCAGGAGAAAAATGACTCTGAAATCTCAAATTGCCTCAGAAGTTCCCTGGTGATGTGCTGGGATTGGAAATTCAATATCATGGATGCACTTTTCTCTGTCTTCTCTGCAGCTTTCACCTCTGTCATGATCAAAACAGACACCAACACTGCAGCAAAACTAACAAAAGACAGATTCTGGTGGATTTTTCCTCTTTTACCACCAGAAAAACTGAAATCTATATCTCACTGCTAAAAGATAACACAAGGCTGAAACTAAACTTAAAGCTTCAACACAGGGTTGAAGCTTAAACAGGAGCTAAAGGCTGAAAACAGGTCATAAGCCCCGCCCCCTGGTGTCTGGCTGCAGTATAGGTCATAAGCCCCGCCCCCTGGTGTCTGGCTGCAGTATAGGTCATAAGCCCCGCCCCCTGGTGTCTGGCTGCAGTATAGGTCATAAGCCCCGCCTCCCCATGTATTCCAGATATGAGCCGGGAAAACTTTAAAAAATTACGATACTTCGTAGAAACGTTTCTCTCATCCTTACTCTAAGGTGGTATGATGATGTCATCTGGTTGCATGGTGTTCAGGTGTTTTTTTTTCCTGAGAAGTTAGTTTCTCATTAGTTATTCGACGTTAAAAACCGTGATATAAGTTTGGTTTTACGATAGTTGACAGCTGCTGTTAGTGAGTAGTTTTTATCGGGGATATAAGAAACTTCAGGAAAGAGCCAAAAGGAGACTAAACCTTCTGAAGAAGAAGAAATAAATATTTTTATTTCTCTTTTTTACTTGGCTCCACCTGAAATTCTCTACTGCGCAGACTCTGGCTGCACAATGGCGGCTAGAGAAACGGGTTTTTTTGGCTTCAAAAACATAGAACGGTGACAGGAGGAGCCACGCTGTTTATTCTATATACAGTCAATGATCACGTTACATAAAGTAACTCTACGTTCAGGTATGTTACAATAAATTATATTACATTACAGTGCGTCACATAGTGTCAAGTTACACAACTTAACTTTTCTTAGCGTCATGTGATGTTGCTTTATGTTACATCACGAACTGTTTTTACATTTTTTTTTTTTTACGGTAATGTAAACACATTTTAAAATCTTGTTTCGGTAGTAGTGGCCTACTTTTTTGTGATTTTCAAACTTTATTTCTTTTGTTTTCTCGTGCTGTTACGACTTTTTGTGACATAATGACCTTTTCTCTTGTAACATTCTGGTGTTTCGTTAAATTATGACTCTATTTTAAACTTCTTTCTTATGATATTCTTGCTTTCTTTTCTAACACTTACTTCTTTCTTGTAACTGTAAATATTTTGTAAACGTGATGTTGCGACTTAATCTAGTTTATTTCTGATTTTTGTTCATCTCGTGACGGTAGGACTTTGTTTAATAACATCTTTTTCTGATGATACCAGGACTTTATGTGGCAAAATTACATTTTTTTCTTGCGATTTAACAACTTCAGCTTAAATCAGGTGACGTCACGACTTCTTTTTTTTTTTTTTTTTTTTTTTTTTTTTTTTTTTTTTTTTTTTTTTTTTTTTTTTTTTTTTTTTTTTTTTGATCAGATCTTTCATTTTATTCTTTTTTGAACACAATTATAAGTGTGTATGCTCAGTACAAAAATATAGTGCAAATTTTACAAATATAAATTCACATAACTTCAAAAAGCAAGTATACAAGTATATAACTTTAGTAAAATAAGAAGATAGAGCAATGACAAAAAATAAATAAATAAATAAGTGAAATATAAGTGTAAAAAAAAATAAATAAAATGAAATATATATATGTGACGTCACGACTTCTTGTCATATGACATGACTTAATTAATGGTATCTTACAGCTTTTTTTTTTCAAGTTATGACTTTATTTTTAAGTTTATGTTAATTTTTTTGTCGTTATAGTTGTGACGTTATTTCCCATCATGGCCCTAACCCTTGATTGTAATTTTCGGTGTAACAGGAATAAGAATTTTGTTGGATATGTGTCTTAAACCTGCAGTAATGAGGTGAATCTGTGTTTGTTCCTGTGATGAATCTTGTGTCAGGAGCAGATTTCCTCAAACAGTCAGAGCCAAACAAAGATGTTGAATCAATGACGTCAAATAGAAACTAAAATATCAGAGACGTTTCATCAACATCTCAGAAGCTGGAGCCTGAAAATATTTATAATCACGTAACAATGATGGATTATTTTCCCAAAGATCCTCTGATGTATTGATTTAGCTCCATGTTAGAGATTTTCACTCACAGTTAAACGCTGATGTTCGCTCTGTCACCGTCCGACAGGCCGAGGGTTTGATGTTTCTGTCAGCTCAGCCTGCGTTTATTTCTTTTTATCTGCGTTGGTCTGTGAGGTTCAGGAATATCTGCATCAAATGTCAGATTTGAGTCCGAGCCTGTCAGACCTGGAGCTGAATAATGAACCGTCCTTAATCGCGCGTTAATCAAACGTTGACTCATCCGTCTGTGATTCTCCTTTCTCTGCAGCTCTGAGCAAACAAAGCAGCTGACGGGAAGGTGGTTAGTCAACGCGGCCTCGTCTTCGCCGTTTCACCTGGGGAACAGAGCGCTCTGCGGCGAATAATGACTGAATCCACGTTTGTGTGCGCTCTCCCTCTCTCTGACCGGACGTGACAGCCTCTTTGCTCTGACTAATGAGAGCAGCTAAATGGAGGCTTTTCTCGCCGCCTTTTGTTTTCGCCGGGGCTCTCCACCGTCCAACTTGTACGCTCTGATTATTTTTAGAGGAGGTCCGTGGAGGAGAGCGCCTCTGAAAGCAGAAAGAGCTTTAGAGCTGTCACACAGGTGGAGGGGAGGATGGAGGATCTGTCCATTAGCACGTCCTCCTCTTTCTCTCCTCTTTCTCTTTGTTTCTGTGACTAATCTTTCCAAAAATCACCCAAACATGATCAGTTCAACTGTTTCCTGCTCTGAAATTTCATTATTGAAAATGTCTCTAAGGTAGAATCACTATAACCTACCTAATCATCGTGAAAAATACCGTAATACTTGGAGTAGAAGACCCACTGAGCTGTATTCAGTATTCTTTTGTCATCACAGTCACAAAGAAAACATCAAACTGTGTTTTATCTCATTACATCACATCATGATGAATCACTTTATCACAACATATCACATTGTTCTGTGTCACAGTTTCATATCAGATCAAATCACATAAGTATCAGACAGTATTTAATCAGAATGTATCAAACCATATCCCATCTTATCTTAACGTTTTGAATCTAAATGTGTCGTAAATATCGTATCTTAATGTAACCTATGGTAAAGTACACATTGAATGATATGATAAATAATTATCTTAACATATTGTATAGTTTTGAATTGCGTCATGTGGTATCGTATTGTATCGTAAAGTAAGGAAATGTATCATAACGTGCCGCAACGTAACTTATTATAATGTATCGTAATGTAACATATCATAATGTAACCTATCGTAACTGCCATAACAAATGGTTATGTATCGTAATGTATCTGGATTTAATCATCTTAAAGTATTGTAGCGCATCATGACGTATCCCAACGCATCATATCACATGGTAACGCATCATAACGTACGGCAACGCATGGAAATGTATGGTTTCGTATCGTAACGTATCACAGCATATCGCATCGTGACAAAGTATCACAACATATCCCAACATATAGCAACGCAATGTATCGTAACGTATCGTAATGTAATGTATCGTAATGTAATGTATCGTAACCTTATGTAACGTTACGTAATGGAATTAAATAAATCGTGATGTAACGTATTGTAACATAACATATCGTGATGTGACGTTACCCAACGCAACCCAACGCAACCCAACGCAACCCAACGTAACCCAACGTAACGCAACGTAACGTAACTTAACGCAACGTAACGTAACTTAACTTAACTTAACGCAACGCAACGCAACGCAACGCAACGCAACGCAACTTAACTTAACGTAACGTAACGTAACGTAACGTAATGCATAGTATCGTAACGTAAATTATCGTTACCTTATGCATGTAATGTAATTTAACAAATCGTGATGTAACGTATTGTAACGTAACATATCATGATGTAATGTAACTTAATGTAACGTAACTTAATGCAATGCAACGTAACGCAACATAACGTAACGCAACATAACGTTACGTAACGTAACGCATCGTAACATAATGTTACGTAATGTAATGTAACTTAATGTAACGTCATGTAACTTAACGCATAGTATCGTAACGTGAAGTAACATAATCTAAGTATCGTAACGTAATGTAATGTATTGTAACGTAATGTAATGTAACGTAATGTAACTATCGTAAAGTAACATAACATAATGTAACGTAACGCATGGTAACGTAACTTAAGGTATCAGAATCAAAAGTTGTTATAGTTTTAAAATCACATCATATTTGACTTTGTAGTTTTGTACCATGTTGGTCACATCAGTTTATAGCATTTGTCGACATAACATCATATCAGATTGAATTGTTTCGTATTATGTCAAATTTTAAAGTATTTTATTATTATCATTATTTAGTTTGATTTTGCTTCATATTATATCTGTTGTCTTAGAGAATATTGTAGAATATCAGGTCGCATCATATTATTGTGTCCATTCATCGCATTATTGCATTGGATCATTATGTTTCCTTTGGCATCGTTTCCTATGATACAGTTGAGTCATTCATATGATACATTTTCCTTTCATATTCTTCTCATTATGCCTCTTATGTTTCTTAGTTATCCTGAGATTATATCATTACATATTTTAGCATTTTATATTAGACTTAAAAGGTTTCCTACCGCCAGATCTCAGATCATTTTTTTTCAAATGATCTTATAACCCTCAATCCTCCTCCCTATGACCATGAGACGAGAGGTTTGTGAGATGATGGTGACCTGTAGCAGGAAATGTGGCTGAAATCTTCGCCGTGTGAACATCAAACCCTTTTTTTCCTCTGTGGTGTTTCTTATGATGAGAAACAACCGTGGTATCAGCTCACATCCTGTTTACTGCGTCTTCACCTCAAGTTTTTCTGCACAAACTTCAGGTCATAACCTCCTGAACCTGAGGGGGCGGGGCTAACGCTCCTGATCCTGGGTGACTTTATCGTATCTGGTTACGCCGTCGTTCACGCCGACCTTCCCCTGAGGAGACGCCGATGACATAACGTAATGAAATTGCATCTCCTGCTATCATCAGTCTATTAAATTACCAGCAGGGTGTTTTCCCTCCTTCCCTCCCTCTTTCCTTCCTTCCTTCGCCGCCTTTCACGCTGTATTTTATTGTGTTTACAGCCACAGGGTGGGCGCCCAGTTTGCATATTTATTTCCACTGTGGTTTTTAATAAGCTCAACTCATAACTGCGTGATGCTGGCGAAGGCTTTTGTTGTCCGTTCTCAGATGAGGCGACAGATTGGCGTCGGTCTGTCGTAGAAACGAAGCGGCTGAGATCCTGGAGATGGATCTTGATGTGGTTGTAATTCGGTGAAGCCCTCGCCCTCGTCCTCACTCTTCTCCCCTTTCATCACATTTTTAGCAACGATTGTGAAGTTTTATGAGCTTCTTTTGAAAACAGAGATGTACTTTATGAGCCTCTGGTTTCCAGCGCGAGCGAGAGAATTGACTTTTATTTGCAGGAAACTCCAGGAGCATCAATAACTCCAAACCCCAAAGATGTGCAGGTTTTTTTTTTAGAAGCGTGGATCCCCCTCCATTTTCAGAAAGTAGGTGAAAGCAGTGGGTCAGAGATGAGATAACGAGGAGTGTGAGCGCGCTGAATGCTTAATGCTGTGAGGGAGGAAGAGGAGCAGGCTGGAGTGTCAGCTGGAGGAGGAGGAGGAGGTGGTTATGGCGGTGAGGGGGGGGCGCTGGCGCAGGTCCCTGTGAGATATAATTATACAGCCCTCTTTAATTAACACCCCTGCTTATCTGCTCGTCATTAAGATTAGGAATTAGCAGCAGGAAACACCGGGGAGCCGGCGAGGAACAAAGAGGATAATTCTTCTCCTTCATTGAGAAACGGCGGCGGTGGTGGTGGCGTGCAGGTCTGCGTCACGGCGTTGGATCTGATCGGTTTGTGTGGTCGTGAAGAATCTCAGCTCCTCAGTGAACAAAGAGACTTATCACAGCTCCTGTTCCTGATCCAGACTCTTAAAACAACTTCAAACCCTCCATGAAAACATCATTAATCATCCACAGGAACAGCGCTCAGAGGCTTTTATTTTGAAGGGCAAACACTTCTCTCCTTATTTCACTCAACTGAGGTTGAAATGGATCTTAGTGTGAAGTTTAGGTCAAAATCTGAGCTCAGTCAAACAGTAGTAGTGATGTTTGGATACCACAGATCAGAGGCCTGTACTACGAAGCTTCGTGAAAGAGTAAAATTGAGGTAAATACCAACAAATACCAAACATCACAAGCTGTGTCTTGTCTGAATTTAGAGTTTGATTTGCTCCAAATGTGACTCTGTTTAAAATCTGACATTGTCCAGACCGACTCTGAAAAACTGACTGAGCCACCGTGTTTATGCATTTACTCCACACTTTAGATTCATTCTGCTCTAATGAAATCACATCGAGCTCATGCATTCTGCACTTACTAATATTTTTCTGTACTTGTATATATTTAACACTTACACATTTATTTTGCACTTATGCATTGTGCATGGATTCTACACTTTCTCATTCTACACTTACAATTAAATTTTACAGTTATATATTTCATGAGGTAGCAATTCTTGCACACTTTCGCATTTCACACTCATGCATTCATTCCAATCTTGCGCATTGATTCTGCGCCTATGTTTTCATCATGCACTTTTGCATTTGCGCATATGCTTTCATTCCGCACTTCCTCATCAATTTTGGACTTTCGCATAACGCACTAACGCATTTATTCTGGTGCAATCATATCATGCTGACTCTTTCCGTGAATACACATTCAGGGGATACAAATTCTGTGCTTGTGCAATCATATCGTGCTTGCACATTCTGCACTTTTGCATTCTGCACTTTTGCATTCTGCACTTTCGCATTCTGCACTTTCGCATTCCCCACTTATGCTTTCATCTTGCACTAACTCATTAATTCTGCACTTCCACATTCATTCCGCACTGATGCAATCATATCATGCTGACTTATACCATGGATACATATTCTATGCTTATGCATTTCACTGTAACACAATCCACGCTTACACATTCCGCATTTTTGCATTCTGCACTTATGCAACATATCGTGCCTGCAAATGCTGCACTTTTGTTTTCTGCACTTACGCATTAATTCTGCACTTTTGCATTGACTGCACTGATGCAGTCATATCGCGCTTACGCATTCTGCACTTACACAGGTGGAAGAAAAAGTAGTTCCCACCAACTGCACATTATTTAGACAAGATCTCAAGTTTCTGTCCTGTTTCTGTTGATGATAAACTTTATCTAAAATGACTGAAGCATCAAAAATATTCTGGTTTAAGAATTGTTCTGCATGTCACTGCAAACATGCTCAAAGGGCGAACACTGCCATCACAAAAAGTGTGTTATGAAAAATAACTCTGGGTGCATTTTTTTTGTTTTGTGTTTTCACTGCTCTGGATACTTTAAGACAGAGATAAAAACTTAATTATTTACGTTAATGTTGTTGTTTTTGATACAGTTAATATACAAATATTTATATGAAACATATGATTTCGTGTGAGAACGTTGTGAAGATGTTTGTTGAAGTTGTCGGTGCAGGGCTGTGTTTTTGAATCTGCTTTAAATCTGTTGATGTTTTTGTCGTCTGAAGGTGGATGAGTCATCGTTTCAGAGACAAAAGGTGTTTTTTACTTTCTGCTTTTGTTTGTCGCTCCGTGGAGTTGTGACTCAGTGCGAGGACGCTGTGAACGCCGTGAACGTGGCGTTGAAAGACCTCGGCTCCATCTGCTGACCCCTGACCTGCGTTGGGGCGTGAAATCTGGACGCCAGGTGGTCGCCGTGGCGGAGTAGGCCGATGACTTCACTCGGCTCTGGCGCCTCAGCGGGCGAGGGAGGAATCGACCTGATTGTCACAGATTAAAGAAGGAGAAAACTCCACCGTGAGATTTGATGACACACTTCCTGAAAGTGAACACACACACACGCGGCGCCGCTTTGATGTGTGTGACAGCGGCTGTCAGAGCACGCCGCGTTATATGGCGTTATGTGGCGTTATCTGTCGGCGCTACACAAACAGAAGTCAAGAGTTGAGGCCTTGAGGGACGTTCACAACGACATCAGTTGCTTTTGTTTCCCTCCAAACTTTAAGAATCTGTTTTTGTTACACATTTCTTTAAAACAAAACACTTTTTTGTCTCAGAGTTTTTCAGGGAAGAGTCTCAGAAACGCCCCAGGACGACGTCAACGCTTTCAGACACATCCTCCAAATTACAGAGCGTACGTATAGTCCCCGTCCTCGATGGCGTTCTCGATGGCGTTCAGCCGTGCGGAAACTTTGGTTTCACTTTTGATTTAAGATCACAGAGGGCATTTTACAACATTTATTTCTCTCCTGCTGCAACACGAGCGCTCAGTGAAGCGGATAAATCCAGACTGAACCCATTAGGACGCTAAAAGGATTTGTTTGGGTCTTTTTTTAAAGGGTCATTTCACCCAAAAGACTCAAACCTGTTTTCTAAATGTTTCTTTGAAGCATTAAAGTGTGATTTATTCTTATAATGACTCTTTCTGACAGAGGTGACTGTCTTTTATCGCTGGCATTTAAACTCAGGAACAAGTTTAATTCATTTGTTTCACCGGGAGGAAAAACTCACTGATATTTAAAGTTCCTGGCAGATAAAGAGCATCAACACTGAAGCTTTCAGAGACACGAAATTACAGAATAAAAACAGGAAATATTTGTCCAAAATCAACCTGAACCATTCGTGCATGAAGCAGAGCAGCAGATGTGTCAGTTTTCAGACGGTTTCACTTCACTTTAAAACCAGCAAATGTAAAAAAAGCCCATTTCTACCAGTAACAGAAGAGAATAATAGAAAAATTTGTTTAGTAGAGAATTTTTTGTTGTTGTTGCCCAAATCAAGTTGAAATTTTGAGATAAAAGTGAGAAAACTGACATGATAAATAGTCCAAATTTGGATTTTTGTCTCACAAATTAAATTAAAAGTGACTGTGAGGACATTAAAGTTATGGTCGAATGTTCTCAAATCTAAATAAATCTGCCTGATTATAATCAATAACAAAAAATGAGATCATCAGCCATAAACAAGGCTATTTCTAAATGCTTAACACGTGCTAAACAGCTGTAACAAAGCAGCAAAGTGAAAACAAAGATCTGTTTGTTTCTGTGGTAAAAACCACGGCGGCTGCACTGTACGTTTCCTCTCTTTGTTTTCTGTTTTCACGTCACTCGCTCTTTGCAAACACACCTGTGGTTTCTCTCTGAACGCTCTGATCTCTAACGTCGTCTTCAGATTATTTCTTCCTGTAACTGTGAGTTTGAGTTTCAGCCATGATTCGTTTGGTCGTCGATGGTTTCGAGGCTCAGCTGCAGAGTGAGTCCATGTGTCACGAGATAACGAGGTATATGGTGAAATGAGAAAATGAGGTAACTCACTTTTATGAAATAATTAGGTTAACTCAGTATCATGAAATAACGAGATAACTTAGTATCAAGAAACATTAAGATGACGTAGTATCTCAAAATAACAAGATAACTCAGTGTCAAGAAAAAACGAAATAACCCAGTGTCAAGAAACAACGAGATAATTCAGTTTCATGAAATAACGTGATGACGTAGTATCTCAAAATAACGAAATAACTCAATATCACAAAATAACGAGGTAACTCAGCGTCAAGAAACGAGATAATTCAGTGTCTAGAAATAACGCAATAACTCAGTGTCAAGAAATGATGAGATAACGAGGTATCACAAAATAACGAGATAACTCAGTGTCAGGAAATAACGAGATAACTCAGTATCACAAAAAACGAGATAACTTAGTGTCAAGAAATAATGCGAAGACGTAGTATCTCAAAATAACGAAATAACTCAGTGTCAAGAAATAATGAGATAACTCAGTGTCAAGAAATAATGAGATAACTTAGTGTCATGAAATAACGAGATAACTCAGCGTCAAGAAATAACGAGATAACTCAGCGTCAAGAAATAACAAGATAATTCAGTATCATGAAATAACATGATGACGTAGTGTCTCAAAATAACGAAATAACTCAGTATCACAAAAATAACGAGATATCTCAGTTTCAAGAAATAACAAGATAACTTAGCGCCAAGAAATAACGAGATAACTCAGCGCCAAGAAATAACAAGATAATTCCGTATCATGAAATAACATGATGACGTAGTATCTCAAAATAACGAAATAACTCAGTATCACAAAATAACGAGATAACTCAGTGTCAAGAAATAACGAGATAACTCAGTATCTCAAAATAACAAGATAACTCAGTGTCAAAAAATTACGAGATAATACAGTGTTATCAAATAACGTGATGATGTAGTATCTCAAAATAACGAAATAATTCAGTATCATAAAATAACGAGATAACTTAGTTTCATTAAACTAACAAGATATTTCAGGATCAAGAAATAACAAACTACCTCAGTCTGAGTTTCAGCCATGATTGGTCGTCCTGGTCTCGGGGCTCAGCTCAGAGTGAGTCAGGCTGTGCAGCGTTTGTGAAACGTTGGATTTCCTGTAAACGTGATGTCAGCGTCGGACGGGGAATGAGGATGTTGCTTTAAGTTTAAAAATCCTCTCTGGAGCGTTTGTTGAGTCAGAGATTGTCTTTTTGTGATTGCTTTTTGGAGAGCGAGTGAGTCACAGATTCTTTATTTCAGAAAAAAAGCTGAAGTTCTGCGTTTCGTTGGCTCTCGTGAAAACACGTTGGAGTTTCATTAAAGCGATTGTTGCACATATACCGTGTAGGATGCAATCATATCACTAGAAAAATACGTGCGTGCTCTCCTCGGTTACTCATTACTACCCGGCCCGCGTGCTGCAGGATTAAGCAGCGGGTAGATGACTTTACATTGTTTCAGCGCCATGTGAGTTGTTTTTAAAAGCAGCACACATCAATCAGAGCTCACCCACTTGCTTATTATCCTCCTTTTATTTCATGCACTTACTACAGACTCCTGTCGAATGAAGCAGAGAGGAATACGTTTAAGGGACAGAAGCGTCTGAATTTCTTTTGTTCTCTTTCCTCTCGTCTTTCTTAACTCTATCATGACTTTTTCCTCTGTAGTCGTTTAAAAACTGCAGATTTTCAGCCTCTCCTCTCTGCTGTTGGATGTATTTTTGGATCCAGCAGCTTCTTCTTCTTCGTTGTCGTCGTCTTCGTTGGGTGGTGGCGTCCCGTGGCAGTGATTGATTGACAGCTCAGAGCTCTTGTTGCTAGGAGACGAGCTGACAACTAAGAAATATGGCCCACAGGATTGAATATTCATGACATGTTTCCTTCTTTTTTTATCTTTTTGGCGAAGCGGCTGAGCGGTCAGCGTAGCGAGCTGATATCAGCTCTGATTCTTCTCTGTGTGTTTATTTCACACCTGCTGAGTCAAAAGCAGCTGAAACTCTCTCAGTTTGTCCTTTATTCTCATTTTCATCACCTCCAGGCAGCGTGCAGCGTTTAATTTCAGCCATTTCTCTCCATTCGACGCTCAGTCTGTCTCTTTGTCACCAAAGTGGGAGTTAGAGCTCGTGGAAGGTTGAAGAATATCACCAAAAACAAAAAGAAGTCATCGAAAACAACATTTTATATCCATTTTTGTAAAAAGAATGGCTTTTTTTTTTTTTTAACCAAAGCATATTGCTGCCACAGTGTAAAAAAAAAAAAATCTCGTTATTTTGTGGTGCTGAATTATCACAAAAAAGGAGATAATTAAGCATCTCAGATGAACAAGATAACAAAAAATTCAGCAAAACGAAAAAACAAGGTGACTCAGTATCATGAAATAACGAGATAAGTCAGTATAACAAACAACGAGAAATTCAGTATAACAAAATAAGAATATTCAGTTAAACCAAATAACGAAATATCTCAGAATCACGAAATAACGAGATGGTTCAGTGTCACAAGATAACAAGAAATTCAGCAAAACGAAAAAACAAGGTGACTAAGTATCACGAAATAACGAGATGAGTCAGTATCACAAAATAATGAGATAAGTCATTATCATGAAACAATCGAGAAATTCAGTATAACAAAATAAGAATATTCAGTTGAACCAGATAACGAAATATCTCAGTATCACAAAATAACGAGATAAGTCAGTATCACAAAATAATGAGATAAGTCAGTATCACGAAATACTGAGATAAGTCAGTATCACGAAATAACGAGATAAGTCAGTATCACGAAATAATGAGATTAGTCAGTATCACGAAATAACGAGATATCTCAGTATCATGAAATAACGAGATAAGTCAGTATCACGAAATAACGAGACAAGTCAGTATCACGAAATAATGAGATTAGTCAGTATCACGAAATAACGAGATATCTCAGTATCATGAAATAACGAGATAAGTCAGTATCACGAAATAACGAGATGACGTAGTGTCACGAGATAACAAGAAATATGTTAAAGCTAAAAAAATGAGGTAACTGTTTTATGAAATAGTTAGGTAACTCAGTATCACAAAATAATGAGATAACTCAGCGTCAAGAAACAACGAGATGATTCAGTATCATGTAAGAACGAGATATTTCAAGATCATGAAATAACAAGATGGTTCAGTGTCACAAGATAACAAGAAATTCAGCAAAACGAAAAAACAAGGTGACTGAGTATCATGAAATAACGAGATAAGTCAGTATCATGAAATAATGAGATAAGTCAGTATCATGAAATAAGAATATTCAGTTTAACCAAATAACAAAATACCTCAGTATCACGAAATCACGAGATGGTTCAGTGTCACAAGATAACAAGAAATTCAGTAAAACAAAAAAACAAGGTGACTCAGTATTATGAAATAACGAGATAAGTCAGTATCATGAAATAATGAGATAAGTCAGTATCACGAAATAACGAGATGACGTAGTGTCCCGAGATAACAAGAAATATGTTAAAGCGCAAAAAATGAGGTAACTCTGTTTTATGAAATAGTTAGGTAAATCAGTATCACAAAATAATGAGATAACTCAGCGTCAAGAAACAACGAGATAATTCAGTATCATGAAATAACAAGATGACGTAGTATCTCAAAATAACAACTTAACTCATTACCACAAAATAACAAGATATTTCAGGATCAAGACATAATGAAATAACTGTGTCACAACTTAATGAGATAATTCTGGATCAAGAGATAACGAGATATTTCAAGATCATGAAATAACAAGATGATGTAGTATCTAAAAAAAAATGAAATAACTCAGTATCACAAATAAATAAATGTCTTCACCCAACCACTAACCATGAGTGACAGAAAAGTTTTTGTGTTTTCATTCATCATTAGTTCAACTGTAGCTCGTAGTCGGCGCCGTCCTGTGGAGCTCGCACGCCGTCGGGTCACATTTCTTCTCAATGTGAGCGCCGTTATCCAGCTGATGTCTCCCAGCAGCCTCCATAAGCGCAGATTACCACAAACTATGACATGATTACTTGGCTGTCCGCTGCGTTTCAGTCGAGGTGATTAAAGGCTTTTCTACAAGCAACAAGAAATATTTCTCCTCATCCTCATCCATATTCATCCACAGCAACTTCGTCTTCTTCTTTTCCCGTCAGGAGGTTTTTATTTTCGCTCTCACATCCACTAATGAAAGAAAACCAATCCAAGCAAAGGCCAATCATCGTCTTATTTTCCTGTTATTGGGCTGATTTGAGTGTGGAGGAGCTGGAGGAAGTTGGCTTTAAAGGATCAAAGAGAGATTAGGCGCTGAGTGTTGGCACATCGACCACTTTGGATGATTTCATAACAAAAACCACTCGCACAAGATGTCAGCTGGACGCCGATCTCAGCAGCTTAGTTAGAAAACATAATTTCTCAGCCTGTGAGTCGGGGATTGTGTAACACTTGTTGGTTTTCTACAATGATGAATTCTGCAGGAACTTTCAGGCTCCTGACGTCTGAGTAAACATGAAGATCTCAGCATAAACATGCAGGAGCTGTAGGCGTGAGACAGATTTATGTATGGAAGTGTTGTGGTGTGTGTTTGAGGTGTGAGTTTATTCGTAAACAGGTAAACAGCATGTGGGAAGAAAAGGAGGGAACACAATCTGTTGTGTCGCAAACCTGGAACATAAATACACTTTAAGTGTGATCTGAGATGTTTGAGCTTTAATTAGAGTCCGTGTTTATCAGAAAGCAGTTTTCCTGAGGTTCATGGGTGTGTGTTAACTATCTGGAGCTGTAACACTGGTAACATCTGCTGCTATAAGGCTCCAAAACTCTACTACCAGGATGTAAACAGTCACAGATGGGTCAATGAGGTGACGTCCCCTTTTTTGTGTCTGAGTGTAATATTTCCTTCCATCATGAATTGAGTATTTCATCACATGTATTTCTTTATTCTATGAAACCTGTGTTATTTGAACACATCTTTAAACTATTAAAATATAACATGTTTTTTTGTGTTTTGGTTCCTCAAACCCCCAAAATGTCAGGTGGTGCAACCGTCCTGACAAGTATCCACAGTAATTAATATGTTTATGGATAAACTTTTTTTTTATTATTACATTTTGGGTCACTATTTGGCCTCCATATCATGGGGTCAGACTGGTTCAACTTTTTCTGCCGAACTGCAACAATTTGGTTAATATAGAAGTAACAACACTGTCTGAACTCCACTTCCCACAATCCTCAGCGTCCCTATCATTGGCCCATTTGTGTCGCAGTGGCACCAGATGGTTCTCCCCAGAGCAAGGAGCCTAATTTCCCATCACCACCTGGGAGCAGGCAGAAAGTGATCCACGCCGAGCCCTCGTTAATTAAACGCTGTAAACGCCAGCGAAGGGGACGGCGTGACCCGTGGGAACGTGACGCACGACACACGACGACCTGCAGCTCCGTGACCACGAGGACACGGTTCAGTTTGTCCACTTTACTGACCCCAAACTCTCTGTGACAGAAAAACAACAACGACAGAGCTGGAAATGTTTCCTCACTGTTTTATCACAGATGAGTCTGAAAACTCATTTTTGTTGCTGTTAAATGACTTTTTTAATTAAAACATTATTTTTTTTAAAGATAACACAAATTGTAATCATATTGGCTCAATGAATTATGAAAGACTTTTGGTTTTGCAATCAAAAAGCTACAGTCACTTTGCAAAGGTCACCTCTAACTGCAACTATGAAATTATCAAACAGGGGAAATTATGAGTAAATCACACAGAGAGACGTCTGTAAAAATAAATTAGTTAATTTTGTTTTGTTGAGTTCAATCAGGACGATGCTCATGAAACAGAGCAGCTGTTAAAAAAGCTCCAGAGCACCATGGTTAAATCCCTAACGCCCCCAAAACAAAAAAACAACTTGTAGTTCCTGCTGTGTCCACTAGAGGCTGACTCCAGAATTAGAGAAACCACATACACACCCATTCAAAAAAGCTGGTTTAGAAACATTCCGGAACATTGCGGAGGAGTTCCGGAATGTTTGAGAGTCAAGGAATTAGAATCTGCTCCTGGAGGTTCCGGAATGTTCCATTTAAGCCAATCACAGTGCGCACAGCCGTTCCCATGCACTCCAATATTCTCATTTCAATTGAGTATGCATTATTACTGAGTCCACTTGGTGATGTGAGGATGAAACAATAATAATAACAATAAGTTTTTTGTTGGTTATTAAATTTTGGGATATGTTGCAATTCCTTTTCTTTTTTAATACATTTTAGGTCATTGTTATATATTGGCCCCAACATGCTTTGGGGTATTTTTTCCATATATTAGCCACTGTCAGGATATTTTTATTCTTCTTAGGGCCTGAAAAAATGTTTTCAATTCTTTTCCCCAACATATATAATGTTAAAAAAGTTCTAGACAAATATTTGAGGGTGAAAAAGCTTATAAACTATAAATTATTCAGTGTTAAAATGGATAAAAGAGAGTCAAAGTGTTTGGCGAAGCATTCAAAAAAGATTATTCATGAAATTGCCAAAAGAAAAAGTCATATTTACATTAAGTTCACACTTTTTTAAGTTGAATGCTCAGTTACAAATATTTGAAAAACTTTTTTTCATGCCTTAAGACAAATAAAAACACTCAAGAGAAAAATCCTGACACTGACTTTCATAATTCAGGCATCAGAGGGTTAATATCCTTTAAACATAACTGAGTTTTAACAGTTAAATAATTGTTCTGTTTGTTTTTGTCTTATTATATTTACATTAAACCCCCCACCAGTACCACCAGAAAAAAAAAAAAAATCATACAATTTAGGAAACGATTAGGTGGACCACTTGTAGTGCCTTCATGGCCAATAAGGGGGCCGCAGCCCACAGGTTGGACACCACTGCTTCACAACATAGATGTCAAACTCTGGCAATTATTTCAGCAGCAGTAAACACATTCTCCTCTGTTGACAGCAACAAGAATTCAATTTTCAGCCAAAAATCCTGGTCCTGCTCTGAACTTTGGAAAGAATTGGCAAAATAATTTCTTTCGGTTTTCAGTCTTAGTTTCCTCGATTTCAGTTTTGGCTGAGGAATTTCATTTTGGTGCATCCCCAGACAGTTGTCATGGCGACCTCCTCCTCCTCCTCCTGGCACTCCCAAAACTGGTGAAAAGAAAAGCAGAAAACTGTACAATATCTGGTTTACACATGAAAAAGACAGAACTATTTATCTCGTGTGTTTTATTCATTAAATCAGAAAAGAATCAGAAAGCTACAAATGGAAAAGGCACATTCAAGATTCAAGATGTTTAAAGAGTTTGTTGTCATGTGCACAGTAAATTCTTTCTTTGCCGTCCACCAAACGTGCTGATGATATAATACACATTTTAAAGCCAAGAGAAACCAAATAGAAGTATTAATAATAACGATATACACAAATAAACAAGAACTAGATGTGTGCAGCAAGAAAATAGAATGAAAATAATTAGAATTAAATATATACAAATGTAAATGTATGGAAGGAAGAGTGCAAATGGAAGTTAAACCGTGCAAAAAATATTGTGTAATGTGCAAACTGAGTATGAGGTCGTCTCTGGAACATGATTTTTATTTACATGTGTTTTTTACTTTATATTTGATTTTGCATGTGTGCAATAGTAAATTATTTATTTTAAGTATTAATCTTTGCTTGTTTTATATTCAGACTTCAAGTAAAAATAGTTTTGGTCCAAATGAACTTCTCCCAAGTTTTAGATTTTGGCCTCAGTGTGTTTCAGTATTTCTGCATTAATGTGATGTTTTTGGATCCTTTTATTAATGAAGGACTTCTTGGATTAAACACGTGTTGAGGTAAAGAGTTAATCTGGATTATCGCTGATGGACGAGGTTAATTGGAGTCTTTCTGTCGACACCTGATTTACATTTGTAGCTCAGGATTGAATTTCACAGGTTAATCACTCCGATAAAGATCTTTCATGATACTTTTAGACTCTAATTACATTTCACACCGTCGCCAATTACTGCCACTTTTTTCATTTTGTGAAACTGCGCCGAGGTTAAAGGTCGTCCTGGTTTCATTACTGAATGGTTGAATCTGTTTTCTCGCTCACATTTGGTGACAGGAAAGATTAGTTTCACTTTAAAAAGCTGCAAATAAATGTTGAGGTGTGAGGTTTAAAGTCTCCAGAAGTGAAGAAATAAGAGTTTGAAAAGTCTTCAGAGAAAATCGATGAGTGTTTCAGAGTGAAATCAACTTGAGACTTGGGTTTAATTTGGATGAAAAGTTCAAAGAGGAGTTAAAACATTCATGCACCTGTGAGGTGAGTCATCGAACGCTCCCTCAGGTGCGCCAACACAAACACGCCGAGCGTCAGAGTCGGCCCAGACGCCGTCTCCACGCCGCTTTCTGGCAATAAAAGCAGGATTTGGTGAACAGACGGTGATGCAACATGTCTCCAACCCGCTCTGCCTCTACATGTCTGTCACGTCGCGCCACGAACGGGCGGCGAGATGACGCAAAGCCGGTTCAACCAGCCGTGTGGCGTGTGTAGTAAAAACAAAGAGGTGAAAGAAGCGACAGAGGGCGGTTTGTTGTCGGAGCTGCAGGTGTCAGCAGAAAACTGAGGGATGAGTGAAAGAGCTGCAGGAGGAATGTTCTTTTTGCATAAATTAATCTTAGTTTTTGATCAATGATTCAGTTTCAGTTTGCGGCGCGCTGAGAGCAGCTCCTCTCAGTCCTTGAGCTTGTTTATAGGTCTCAGCGGAGGCGGAGCGGCACTTCTTGTTTGTATTTTGTCTCGGAGAACGCTGCTGTGTATTGATTTTATAATCCATGCTCTCTCCTGAATAACTTCTCCTCCCTCACACAGAGTAAAGAACATTTGCTCTAATTGATACAACAAGGCTGAACCAAGGTCAGGAAAGTGGCGTTTAAACCCTCGGCTTCTGGTTTCTGCAGCGTCATTCAGAATATTTCTACACATCGGGAAAGTTTATCAGCTCAGACTCAGATTCTTTAGATCAGACTCAGGTATGAAGTTTAGTGACCAGACTTTAGGTAAACAAGGAAACAAACAGCTTCACTTATGACCCTTTTCCACTGACTCGTCTCAGCCCTACTCTACTCTCCTCTACTCGGTTTGTGTTGTTTCCATCAGCGCGGTACTACGCGTCAGACGCCAGTTTTTAGTACCTACTCTACCCTGGTTCTAAGAGAGTAAAGCTGATACTAAAAGGTGACGTGGACGGACTGCCGGTCACTCATTGGTCAGAGAATGTCGTCTCTGCAGCTTCTGACTCTGAACAAATCACTTACAAGAGGCAAAGGAATAAGTCAGCGACGGGTTTTTAATGACATTTTATGTTCCGTTTTCTCAGGGTCCAAAACAAATACTTAAGTTCCCGCTTCTCTGGAGCCCCAACGAACGCTTAGTTCCCTCTTTTAGGGAGCCAANAACAAACAGCTTCACTTATGACCCTTTTCCACTGACTCGTCTCAGCCCTACTCTACTCTCCTCTACTCGGTTTGTGTTGTTTCCATCAGCGCGGTACTACGCGTCAGACGCCAGTTTTTAGTACCTACTCTACCCTGGTTCTAAGAGAGTAAAGCTGATACTAAAAGGTGACGTGGACGGACTGCCGGTCACTCATTGGTCAGAGAATGTCGTCTCTGCAGCTTCTGACTCTGAACAAATCACTTACAAGAGGCAAAGGAATAAGTCAGCGACGGGTTTTTAATGACATTTTATGTTCCCTTTTCTCAGGGTCCAAAACAAATACTTAAGTTCCCTCTTCTCTGGAGCCCCAACGAACGCTTAGTTCCCTCTTTTAGGGAGCCAAAACAAATGCATATGTTCCCTACTCTCATGTTCCATAACAAATGCTTTAGGTCCCTCTTCCCTGGCTCCAAAACAAATGCATATGTTCCCTACTCTCATGTTACATAACAAATGCTTTAGGTCCCTTTTCCCTGGCTCCAAAACAAATGCATATGTTCCCTACTCTCATATTACATAACAAATGCTTAAGGTCCCTTTTCCCTGGCTCCAAAACAAATGCATATGTTCCATACTCTCATGTTCCAAAACAAATGCTTTTGTTCCCTACTCTCATGTTCCATAACAAATACTTATTTTCCCTGTTCCCTGGCTCCAAAACAAATGCTTCAAACAAATGCTTATGTTCTCTTTCCTATGGAGCCATGACAAATACTTATTTTCCCTGTTCCCTGGGGACAAAACAAATGCCTAGGCTCCTTATTTTCTGAAGCCAAAACAAATGCGCTTGTTCCCTCCTCTAGGGATCCAAAACAAATGCTTAAGTTACCTTTTTCAGGGAGCTAAAACAAATGCTAAATTTTTCTTTTTCTGAGGGAGCTAAAACAAATATTTAAGTTCCTTTTTTTTAGGATCCAAAACAAATGCTTAAGTGCCCTTTTTGTCTGGGAGCCCAAACGAATGATTAAGTTACCTTCCTGGGAAGCCAAAAAAAGTGCGGAAGGTCCCTCTCTGAGGATCCAAAACAAATGTTTAGGTTTCTTTTTCTCAGGAGCCAAAACAAATGCTGATGTTCTTTCCTATGGAGCCATGACAAATACTTATTTTCCCTGTTCCCTGGGGACAAAACAAATGCCTAGGCTCCTTATTTTCTCAAGCCAAAACAAATGCGCTTGTTCCCTCTTCTAGGGATCCAAAACAAATGCTAAATTTCTCTTTTTCTCAGGGAGCTAAAACAAATATTTAAGTTCCTTTCTTTTAGGATCCAAAACAAATGCTTAAGTTCCCTTTTTGTCTGGGAGCCCAAACAAACGATTAAGTAGCCTTTCTTAGAAGCCAAAACAAGTGCGGAAGGTCCCTCTCTGAGGATCCAAAACAAATGCTGACCCAGAATGCTGTTTTTGCCTTTTCTTTCTCTCTCCTCTGCCCCGTGAAACATCTTTGTCACCGTCTCCTCGTTTCCTCTGTGTTCAGACTCAGAGCAGCTGATAAAAAATACATTTGTTTTTTTTTCCCCTGTTAAATAAAATGATAATGTCGGAGCCTGAGTTAATGCAGCCAGGTATTTTTCTGGTGACTAACCACAGTCTTAATAGGAACAGTTATTTTTAGACCATCCCCTTAAATCACCCACGACTGTCACTTTCCGGAAACAGAGACACCCGTTCAAACAAACGCCCACACAAAGAGCAGATTTAACCAGGACTCAGCGTTTGGTGATGTTGGAGTTCAACTTCTCCCCGAGTCTTCAGCCGTTATGAAACGTTTCACATCAGTAGGAGGAAGAGTTCCTGCCCACAGAGGCTGTTTCTGAATCCTAACATGAGTCAAGCTTCCACTGTAGTGACACCGCGTCGCTGTCGCTGCAGCTGTTTCTCAATGACCGCCCATTCACCCGCCGCTTACGTAACCGTGGGCTCCGACACAATCGCAGGCCGAGTCGTTGGCGTTTGCGCTCGTCAAGTCGAGATTAAGTGGAGTAGTCGCTCGGATGGTGGAGATCAGGGGGAGGCTGGATGTGTTGGAGAGTAATTTTAGCACAAGTGTGGGTTGAATCACAAAGGGTATCCCCAAGAGCTGCCGCCTAAAAACTGTCCATTTACATCCAAAAAAAACCAAACAAACTCCACTTCACAAACACAGTCTGAAAATGACCCTGAGCTTCAGTCCAACAAAATCAAACATTCAGGAAAAAATCATAATCAGGCAGAAAATTGACATTTCTTTCATGTTGAGGTTGTATTATTGCATTAACATTTGTATAATAGCAACATAAAAAATAGATTGAAGACAATTTATAACAGTTAAGAATATCAAATGAAAACTGGCTTTGTTAAGATTTCTCCTTTTTTTGGACATTTATAGTCAAAAATTTCAACTTTTGCCCCATGATTTTGACTTTTTATCTCAGAATTTTAATATCTCAAATTTTTGACTTTAGTCTTATAGTTTTGACTCATTCATCTCAAGATTTTGACTTTGATAAAATAACTGATTTGATATCTCAATAACTGACATTTATCTCATCTTTTTGGCTCTTTATCTGAAAAATTTTGACTTTTTATCTCAAATTACTGACTTTGTCTCAGAATTTTGACTTTTACTCTAAATGAATCATTTTCATGTCTCAAATTATTGACTTTTCTCTTACAATTTTGATTTTTTTATCCAATAATTTTGACTTTGATATCTCAAATTGTTGACTTTAGTCTCATAACTTGACTTTTAATCTCAAATGACCGATTTTTATATCTCAAATTATTGACTTTTATCCCAAAAATTGACTTTTTATCCCAAATTACTGACTTTTATTTCACAATTTTGACTCATCTCAGAATTTTAATATCTCAAATGATTGACTTTAGTCTCATAATTTTGACTTCTAATCTCGAGTGACTGATTTTTATATCTCAAATTATTGTTTTTATGTCACAAATTAACGTTTTGTCTCATAAATTTGGACTTTTAAGGTCAAACGGCTGATTCTTATTTCTCAAACGATTGACTTTTATCTTATAAATTGATTCTTTATAATAAAATTTTGACTTTATCTCATAATTTTGATATTTTTCATCCAAGAACTTTGACTTTGATATCTCAATTACTGACTATCTCACAATTGCTACTTTTAATCTCAAATTATTGACTTTTGTCTCATTTTTTCGACTTTTAATCTCAAAAGACAGATTTTGATGTCTCAAATTATCGACTTTTATCTCATAAATTTGACTTTTTATCTCAAATTATTGACATTTATCTCATAATTTTGATATATTTATCCAAGATATTTGACTTTGATATCTCAATTACGGACTATCTTACAATTGTGACTTTTAATCTCAAATTATTGACTTTAGTCTCATTATTTCGACTATTAATCTCAAATGACAGATTTTTATGTCTCAAATTATTGACTTTTATCCTATTAATTGACTTTTTATTTTAAAATTTTGACTTTATCTCATAATTTTGATATTTTTATCTCAAATTATTGACTTTTATCTCATAATTATGAAATTTTTTTCAAGATTTTTGACATTGATATCTCAATTACGGACTCTTTATCTCCGAATTTTGACTTTTAATCTCAAATTATCAACTTTTATCCCATAATTTTGACTTTTTTTGTCCCAAAATGTGACTTTTAAACTCCTCCATGCAGCTAGCCAATCAGAAAGAAGGGGGTTTTTCCTTAAAGTGACAGCAGCTAAAATGAAGTGTGAGGCTGAATTATTTGTTTTCTAAAACACCAGGGGGAGGATTTACTCTGTGAAATCAGCCACTTATTGAAAAGTAGAGTCTATAATCATCTTTTTTATGACCATATCTACTGAATATCTAGACCTAATTTGAGAGGAATCATCATTTCTGGTTTGTTGTAAGAAATGAAATCACATGAAACCCTCAGAGTGTTTTAGTACAAACGTACAAAAGCAGAAAAGTGAGTTTTGCTCTTGCAGACTGAATGAAAACATTGTGTATTTCCTCTATGGTAAAGCCTCTGTTACATAACACCAACAGAATATCATTACTTTCCCGTCTTCTGCCTCATTTAAAGGATGAAATTTGCTGCAGCCTCATTTCCATGGACTCAGTCTGACTCAGACGTAAACGTTCGCTCAGCAAAATGCAGGTCAGGGACAGAGAGAGAGAGAGATGCTACCACCCCCCCATGATGATGATGATGCATTCACTGAGGAAAACAAGCCAAAAACACAAACTGTATTCTGATGAGGGTTCCAGGCAGCCTCTGGGACGCACTGATGGATTATGGGTATGGAGGAGATGGAGTGTTTTTGAGGGGAGTGTGGGAAAAATGTGCAGCTGCCGAGCCGGAGGATTATGTGTTTTGAATGTGCAGAAGCAGAGACGGTGGTTTTATGAAGCTGCAGCTGCCGTGTGTGTGTGTGTGTGTGTGTGTGTGTGTGTGTGTGTGTGTGTGTGTGTGTGTGTGTGTGTGTGTGTAGGTGTGCATTAGCATAGGTGAACCTGTTCTTGGCTGAATAAACTTGGCGTCGCCTGAAACGCCTGAATATCTCCAACTCTGTGAGCGAACATTAACGTGCTCTGAGGTGATAATGACAGGATATTCATCTCATTTTGACTTTGATAAAATAACTGATTTGATATCTCAATAACTGACATTTATCTCATCTTTTTGGCTCTTGATCTGAAAAAATTTGACTTTTTATCTCAGAATTTTAGCTTTTTTTAATCTTAAATTATGACTTTAGTCTCAGAATTTTGACTTTTAATCTCAAATAACTGACTTTGTCTCAGAATTTGACTTTTACTCTAAATGAATGATTTTCATATCTCAAATTATTGATTTTTATCTTAAAATTTTGTTTTTTTTATCCAATAATTTTGACTTTGATATCTCAATTTATTCACTTTAGTCTCATAACTTGATTTTTAATCTCAAATTGCCAATTTTATATCTCAAATTATTGACTTTTATCCCCAAAATTGACTTTTTATCCCAAATTACTGACTTTTACTTCACAATTTTGAATCATCTCAGAATTTTAATATCTCAAATGATTGACTTTAGTCTCATAATTTTGATTTCTAATCTCGAGTGACTGATTTTGATATCTGAAATTATTGCTTTTATGTCACAAATTAACGTTTTGTCTCATAAATTTGGACTTTTTCTCTAAATTAATGATTTTCATATCTCAAATTATTGACTTTTATCTTATAATTTTGATTTTTTTATCCAATAATTTTGACTTTGATATCTCAAATTATTGACTTTAGTCTCATTATTTCGACTATTAATCTCAATTGACGGATTTAAACGTCTCCAATTATTGACTTTTATCTCATAAATTGACTTTTTATTCTAAAATTTTGACTTCATCTCATAATTTTGATATTTTTTATCCAAGAACTTTGACTTTCATATCTCAAATTATTGACTTTTATCTCATAATTTTGACTTTTTATCTCAAATTATTGACATTTATCTCATAATTCTGAATTTTTATCCAAGATATTTGACTTTGATATCTCAATTACTGACTATCTCACAATTGTGACTTTTAATCGCAAATTATTCACTTAGTCTCATTATTTAGACTATTAATCTCAAATGACAGATTTTTATGTCTCAAATTATTGACTTTTATCCTATTAATTGACTTTTTATTTTAAAATTTTGACTTTATCTCATAATTTTGATATTTTTATCTCAAAATGTTGACTTTTATCTTATAATTCTGAATTTTTATCCAAGATTTTTGACACTGATATCTTGATTACGGACTCTTTATCTCAGAATTTTGACTTTTAATCTAAAATTATCAACTTTTATCCCATAATTTTGACTTTTTTGTCCCAAAATGTGACTATTAAACTCCTCCATGCAGCTAGCCAATCAGAAAGAAGGGGGTTTCTCTTAAAGTGACAGGAGCTAAAATGAAGTGTGAGGCGGACTTTTAAGGTCAAATGACTGATTCTTATTTCTCAAACGATTGACTTTTATCTTATAAATTGACTCTTTATTTTAAAATTTTGACTTTATCTCATTATTTTGATATGTTTCATGAATGTGCAGAAGCAGAGACGGAGGTTTTATGAAACTGCAGCTGCCGTGTGTGTGTGTGTGTGTGTGTGTGTAGGTGTGCATTAGCATAGGTGAACCTGTTCTTGGCTGAATAAACTCGGCGTCGCCTGAAACGCCTGAATACCTCCAACTCTGCGCTGAACGACAGAGTCTGAGGCTGTGAAAAGCCTGAAGAGTGATTCTTTGTGAGCGAACATTAACGCGCTCTGAGGTGATAATGACAGGTGGATATTTCTGACAAACACAGACTGAACAAACACAGAGTTACACAACAGTCTTTGTCTCACCTGGGTGCAGCAGCAGCAGCAGGTGAGCGACAAAGACGCTTTGTTTCTGCTTCTGTTTCTGTGAGAACCAGCTCAAGATCAACATCTGAGGAAACTGAGAGAGTGAGCAGAATATTCACACATACCTGTACACACCCTGACAGAATTTAAGATTTCTTGTCCATTTCTCAGAGAATATGAATGAAAACAGAGACTTAATAGCGTGTATTTCCCCCTTTAACATCAGTGACAGCTTGAAGTCTTTTGTGCTGGTTGTGGATGAGGGTCTTTATTTTCTCAGATGGTAAAACTGACCATTCTTCTTGGCAAAAAGCCTCCAGTTCCTGTAAATTCTTGAGCTGCAGGTTTGAGATCTCGAGACTGAGATGGCCACTCCAGAACCTTCACTTTATTCTGAAGTAGCCAATGGCAGGTCCCAAATTTCAACTTTTCATCAAAAATATTGATATAAAATATCAACTTTTTATCTTAAAAATTTTGACTTCATATCAAAACAGTCGTTTTCCTTATTTTTTATAGACCTTAATTTAAAATATTGGACTTTTTTCTTTAGCTTTGACATTTTCTCTCAAAAATTTGACTTTTTTTTTTTGCAAAATTTTGACTTTTATCTCAAAATTCAGGCTTATTTCATCCAATGATTTTTAACTTACAGTCTCATATTTCCACATTTACATCTCAGAATTTGACTTAATCCCACATTTCAACTTTGTACCTTTACATTTTTGACTATCTCATTTTTTACTTTTATCATAAGATTTTGAGGATTTCTTTTTTTTTCTTTTATCTTAAAATTTTGTCTATTTCATTTTTTTCTTTTATCTTAAAATTTTGACTATTTCATTTTTTTTCTTTTATCTTAAAATTTTGTCTATTTCATTTTTTTCTTTTATCTTAAAATTTTGACTATTTCATTTTTTTTTTTCATCTCAAAATTTTGACTATTTATCTCATTTTTTTTCTTTTGTCCCAAAATTCTGACTTTTGCTCCCAAATTTCTACATTCCATCTACAAATTTTCAGTTAATTGTCTCAAAAATTTGACTTCTCATCTAAATTATCAACAGTCACAAAATTTTGATTCTATCTCAGAAATTTAGTTTTTTCTCAACTTTTGTCCCTTATCTTAAAATTTGGAGTTTTTTTTCTGTTCCAGAAGTTTTGAGGCTTGTCTCTGTGCTGTTTGGCGTATTGTAAGCAGGAAACTTTGTGGCATTTGTGTAGAAATGTCTTTCTTCAGCCCATTTTTCCTCAAGTGCCTCCTTATTGTGCATCTTGAAACAGCCAGACCACATTCTTTCAGAGAGTCCTGTATTTCAGCTGAAGTTATTTGTGGGTTTTTCTTTGCATCCAGAACAATTTTCCTGTCAGTTGTAGCTGAAATGTTTGTTGGTCTACCTGACCGTGGTTTGGTTTCAACAGAATCCCTCATTTTCCACNGAGTGATTTAATGTGAACTTATTGGATTTTCCATTACATCGATGATTTATCCGCCGTCTCCTCTGAAATCGTTAAAAATCTGCCCGTCTCCTCCGCTTCTCTTTATCTCCATTAGCTCTGTCGTCGTTATCCTAAATGAAATCAGTGAGGCTTAATGTTTTATGATTCAATACATTAGCAGAGTTAACATCTAAACTGGGCTTTTAATGCATCACACGCAGCGATTTGATCGTTTTACAATCAGAAATGTAAACAGATGCTCGCTCTCTGTCACTGTTTTCATCCTTTTCCCCAAAAACTCTCACGTAAAAGCTCATTAATTGATTTTTTGGGTATTTTTTGGAGCCGTGGAAACGAGCTGTAAACACGACTGTGAGATATTCTGCTTCATAAAGTCGACGTGGTGAAGTTGTTAGGAAACACTCCCCTCTTTAAACATTAGTATTCATCAGGTTTCTCCTCCTCTGATGAATGTTAGTCCAATATTCTCTCTCCTTTTATTCTCTCTCTTTGTGATCTTTACCGAGTCCTGGGGGGGAAAAGTCTGCGTCTGCTAAACGCTCCATGATAATGAGCTGCAGGATAACTGTCTGTTAACTCTTTGCTGCAAACGCTTAAACTTCAGGGACGGAAGTTTAAAGAGTCAAACACGTCTTTGAAAACAGGCCGAGCAGAGAAATAATGAGCCAGAAGATGTTTAATGACCCGAGCAGCTGCAGGAAACAGGCGCAGGTTTTTACTCTCAGCTCATGGAGTCGTCGCTACACAAACTAAGACTTCATTGACACAAAAATATAATATTTATGAACCCAAAAGTACACAGTCAAACATTTACACCAGATTTTTGTGTCCTCATTTGAGTCAAAAGTGACGTCCCCTTTTTTTGTGTCTGAGTGCAATATTTCCTTCCATCATGAATTGAGTATTTCATCACATGTATTTCTTTATTCTATGAAACCTGTGTTATTTGAACACATCTTTAAACTATTAAAATATAACATGTTTTTTTGTGTTTTGGTTCCTCAAACCCCCAAAATGTCAGGTGGTGCAACCGTCCTGACAAG
>RPOG01002682.1:0-84373 GCA_008086565.1 Thalassoma bifasciatum
TCTTTGCTGCAGGCTGCTGGGCGTGAACAGGGTGGTGATCTACAACACCAGCTGCGGCCCGGAGCTCCACCGCCTGCTGAGGAGCTACAGCGAGCAGGGCTTCGTGGAGGTGGTGCCCTGGCCAATCAACAAGCATCTGAATTCATCTGGAGGTCAAGTCCCCTCCAAGCACAGAGGAGACGTTAGCTACCTCGGTCAGTCGGCGACTCTAAACGAGTGCGTCTACAGATCCATGGAGCGCTCCCGCTACGTCCTGATACATGACATCTCTGAGATAGTGATGCCGTACGAACACAACGGCCTCAAAGCTCTGATGGACGGACTCCAGAAGCAGCATCCTAAAGTAGGTGCTTAATCTATAGGTCTGTGTTTCAGTATCACACATCCATGTTGAATGAATGACTGAATACTTTATTTTGGTTACCAACAGTACAGAAATTAAATTTTGTGCAATCAGTTTCCAAAAAATAAAAATAAAAAAGGGACAGAAAGAAAAGAAAATTTAAGTACTTTCTATACTTTTACACCATCATTGGGTCCATTCCATAAATTAACTCCTAAAATCAATCACATCTATTTTTAACGTTAATCCTCACATTACTTATTTCAAAGACACGCAACCCCTTTAAAAAATAATTCGTTTCTCTTAATGTAAAGAAGTTTTGAACACAGGTGGGGGCATTTTTATTTATTTATTTATTTATTGCTCAAATATTGCTACTGAAGTTATTAAGTGCAAAATATCTAAGAATTTTAGGGTGCAAGACTCTATGAATAATTTATTAGTTATTTCATGGTAGACAGTTTTATTTTATCCCTAACTTCCTGACTCTGGGCAGTTTCAAGTCACACCTCAAAGCTCACCTTTTCTCCTTGGCTTTTCCACATTAAATGTTGGCTTAGGTCTCTTCCAGTTTTGTTTTTGTTTTGTTGTTCTTGGTTTTTGTTTGTTTGTCTTCTCTACCTTTTGTAAAGTGACCTTGGGGTTCCAGGAAAGGCCTTATATAAATTGAAGTTATCGTTATCATTATTATCATTATTGTAATAACTCTTTTCTGGAGTTTAATTATTGGGTCTATATATGTTTTATATACATAGCATAGGCCTCAACACAATATGGCATATATAGCATTATAAGTGAGAAATACAACACATGCAGACATTTCTTATTCAGCAAATTGCTTGTTTTGTAAATAACCCTTATAGATTTAGAGACTTTCTGTTTTAATATTCATATTCTATATGTGGCTTCCAACTAAATTTATTATCTAAAATTACTCCCAAGAGATTGATTTATCTCACAACTAGTCCTACCACCACAAAACGCCATCCATTTTGTTTGTTTTATACTCATCTAATGATAACTTCATACCTTGATTGGTATCAAACTATTTTTTTGAACATGATCAGCTCCTTTTCTACTGTCCTCACCAGTTCATTCACGTCTGATCTGAAACACTATAGATTGGAATCATCCACAAATGTAAAACTTTCAGCTTATTAAATACTGTACAAATATTCAACTAGAGTATGAATAATTTAGGTCCCAACACTGAACCTTGTGGGACCCCATACAGGACTTTTTAGGATATGCCGCCATATTAGTAATTTTTACATAACTTTTATTCAAATGACTTCTTATAAACTTCTTAAAAAAGAACCTACAGCATGTTGAGTCTTATCTAACTGTAGCTATATTTTTAACAAATTCCATCACTGCTAAGGATGTTAGTCTGTTGCTCTTTAAATAATATTGATGGTCACTAAGAAACTTATATTTCTCCATAAAATCATTAGGTATTTTCAAGCAGTGTATTAAGTATTTTTGAAAACTGTGGTAGCAAAGACACATATTTGTCACTTTTTTATAGCTTGGGACCACTTTAACCATTTTCATTATATCAGGAAAAAAGCCTGTTTGAATGGATTTGTTACATATGTAAATAAATGGTTTAAGGAAACCGTTTTAGGGTTGTTTTGGTGTTTTTTTTTGACTCTGCAGGCAAGTGTGTTCCTGGTTGAAAATCACACTTACATCAAGAAACTCTCAAAAGGAGCTAAACGCGGCCCCACCCCCCAGTGGCCCGGGGTGCCAGGCACAAATATCCTGGAGAACATCTACCGAGTGGAGCCGGACAGATCCATGGACATCCATCCGTACTCGCTCATCGTTCAGCCAAGGTGACGCTTTTCTTTGCTCCTCACGCTTCACACCTTTCCCCTTATTAGTTCCTGATCTTTAAATGTATTTTTCTGTCAGGATGGTGGTGCAGACTTCAGTCCACGAAGTCCTCAAGAAGTCAGGAGAGCAGTTTAAGATCCCTCCAGAGCTGTGTCACGTGATTCACTCCCCGCCAAACGGCCCCTCCGATCAGCCGCACGGTTTCACCCACGAGGACCAGAGACTGTGGGACTTCAAGAAGAAGCTGATCCCAAATGTGGACAAAGTGCTGAAGAAAGTGGGTCTGCTGGGCCTGAAGGTGGGCAGCTGATGGAGCTGATGGTGAAGACATGGAGGTATTTATACTGCACGTACGTTTTCATATATGCTGTGTGTACAGTTTCTGAAAGCTTCAGCATCGGTGTGTGTGAGTGTCCTGATGGAGGGTCGGACCTTTTACCTAAAGCCTCAGGTCTCAGGGTTTAAAAGGATGAACGTGGTGTGAGGTGTAAAAGCTCTTTGAGTCATCAGGAGATCAGACCAGTGTATGTAAGTGCTCACAATCTAACTCTGAGAAGATATACCTGCTCTATTTTTAGCTGTGCAGGCGTCCAGACTGAAATATCTCTGTCTGGTGAACTGATTTCCAAGAAATGTTTTACAGTTATTCTGAATCTACAGCTCTAAGCAGTGAAACGTGCACAAACTCATCAGATGATCCTTAAGTCAGAGGAAATAGAATCAGCCTGCAGGTTTGATCATAAAGAGCAGAAATAATACAGATCCATTAAGATGAGGTACTGAAGAAAGATACCAGTGCTCCACTCCTCTGCTGTTTATTCCTCCCTTCTTTTAGAGAAGGATGGACGGTGAGGCCAGAATATTCCTCGAGTTGGCGCTGACACATCACGACGGTGAAGCCAAGGCATCGGTTTAAGCCATCCATTTGTTTGAGCCAAGGAAGCAGCATCACAGGCCTGCAGCAAACCAAACCTCCAATTAAACATCAGAGAGCTCTCAGGAGCTCCAGTCCAAAATAAAACCGATTCTTACGTCAGTTTGAAGCAGAAACTCATAAATACAGAAAGTTGGTTGACTTGTACATTTTGTCCTGTTCTCGGAGCTCAAAGTAATTGTTTTTTACACCAAATAACTTATTAAAGTGGATTTTTCTGCTGCTCTGTCATTAAAGTGGAAGAGAGTGTAGACATTAATACTTCAGCCTGTCACCAATAATTGTAAATTAAATGAAAGGCTGAAAATAATTAGATGAGTAGAAATAAAGTTTATAAGAATTAAAAAAACATATATTCCTAAAACTGATTCACAATAAAAACAAAAAGTAAAACTTTTAAAATGAAAATGATTGAAGATTGCAAAAAGATAATTAAATGAAACTAAACAAAATAGAAACATTTAAAATTAAATAAAACAAAAGAGAAACAATTCAAACTAAAATGATTAATTTTGAATACGATTTAAAAAAAACTCAAAATCAGCAACTAAAAATAAAAAAAAATGTACACACTTTAATTCTATTCGAACAACAAAATTTATCAGAATAAAATAAAAAAGAAGAAAATTATTGAAGTGGAAAAAATAACATGAGGTGGTTGATAATTTAGAGGAATGAATGAAAATACTTAATATATAATTAATATATAATTTTAAATTTAAAAAATGTAAAAAAAAATGAAGTTATTAGAGAATATCAAAATCAAATAATATGATTAAAATAAAATAAAACTAATTTCAAGTAATTTGAATGGAATGAATAAGAATCAAAACAAAAAATAAAAAAAAAGATAAAATCTATTTTCAGTAATTCACCAAAGTTATGAAAGAGAAGTGATGTGAAATTACATGAAATGATTTACTTAGAAAATAAAATGAAAATTAATTAATTAAAAAAAGAAAATGAATGAAGATAACAATAATTTAAAATGATGTTTAAAAAGTAGTTATTAAAGTTATTGTGGTAATTATTAATCACTCTTGGGCTAAAAAGAAATGGTTCCACAGTTAAAGTGCCTTCTGTCTGCTCGAAAACTAAATCTCTGCTCACACTTTCATCAGCAGCAGTTTCTGTTTTCAGGTCAGAGTTTGCAAATGTATTCGTCCCTTTTTTAATCGAGAAAGTGATGAATTTTGTATTAACTGACATGTCAGGACCATGGTGTAAGACGACGGTAGCTTAATTAAGATTTGGTCCAAACTCTGGATGTGCTGAGTTCAGCTTCACACAGCCGCCAGCGTAGCTTCAGGCTCTCTGTCCTTTTAAATCAAGCTTCCAGCTGAAGAGGAGCTGCTGGAAGGAATCTGGTTACAGGAATCTCTACTGTCTTTTTTAAAAGCACATTTAACCTGATTTGTCTCTTTGCTGTCGTTGCAGTCGGCGTGCCTTCACCCCTCCAGGCCCTTTGGGAACCGCCGCCTCGCTCCAATAGCCTCCATCTATTCCCATGAATCCATATTATTGATACAGCTGTAATAAAATCAACCTAATGTCCCGGGCTGAGTGAGCGTCGATTTCATGAGGGATCAAACATTGATAAATTTAAGTGTAAGTGGGATTATGCATGTCCTCTCAGATGGTATCGACAGGATGCAGAAGACAAAGAGGGCTCTGAATGAATCTCACATCAGCTGACCTTGAGACCACCAGGGAAAAGCTACATTATCATAAGTTTCTGTTCTTTTTTTTGCTGTTTGCAGAAGTTTTCTTTTTCCTTTCCTCCTGCAGCAGGTGGGAGCACTGGTCAGCTGATTGTGCTCAGGACAAAGTGGTCTCTGAATCCCCCAGACTCCTCCAGGATCTGCTAACATTTACAAAGCTGCACTCATGCTGCAATTCTCTTTTAATAACCTGCCCAGACACCAATGAGACACACCAATGGCTTTATGGGCCTTTAAAACCCTGATGCAGAATAGTCTGCACGTGTTTGTGATTTACAGATCAGTGTTTGCTCTTCTCCATCTCCCAGATTCAAAAAAAGGTCACCTGTGCCAGGTTTCAATGATTAAGTCTGTTGTGGTCCCCCAAAACCTACAGGCTCTAGGTTGGTTTTCATTATGGATCACACTTTTGGCTCTGCAGGCAGAGAGCAAGTTGCGTATGCCAGGAGTGTAATGAAACTATAACTCAGGCTGCAGAAGAATTATTGTAATTTCCCCGGGAGAGCGGTCTCATTCAGATGAGCTCCTTTGACCTTTAGTCTGGATTATCATGTACGACATGCAGTACAAAGTGTGTCATTACAGCTTTCATTGCAATCATTGGCTTCTTGTTCTAAAGTTTTTTGGACATAATACAACTTGGATTAGCATTTTATGCTGCTTTATAGTCCTTCTCCATTACATTAATCTGAGAGCAGTGCTCTGCAGAGAAAGGCTCCAGTCATTTGATGCACAAAACATGATTATCTCATAAATTTGCATACATCAAACAACAGTTTGTGTATTTACCCCGGCTTGCGAATGTTCTTTTATTTCAAAATCCTGATTAATGACTGAATCTTAATAGTAATCACATTTGATCACATTTTCAGATCACATTTTTTTGTATTTTAAACCCACTTTAAAGATCATAAAGCAGGTTTCACTTTGCATATTTCTCGACAGCATAACTGTTCTTTATGATCCTGACTTTTAGATTTAGGGTTCGAATAAACGCTGAACTAGAGAGGGAGGAGACAGCTTGACGGTGCTCATTCTGTGAAATAATGCCCAACTGTGAAGTTTAACGTCGCGGATAACTCTGAATCTGCTCCTGATGAGGGGACAAGTCCATCCACTGACCAATCAGATCTCTTGATCCTGGAGCTGTCAGCTGATTGTTGGGGTGGTTGAGATTCTCTATCATGAAAAGTGTGTTGACAGTTATTAATTTTGCTTTCCTGAGATTCAAATAGATAAGACTGATGGTGTATTTTTATTTTTCATTTTTTGCTGATTTGAGTGTAAAACCAGGCGTTCTTATCACTTTTCATCCTGTTTTCATGTTTCCTATCTCAGTTTGACACCATCTGCTGAGATATCGACAGGTCACCAGATTAAATCAGAGCAGCAAATCACTTTCAAGGAGGAAACATGAGTTATTTATTTCAGCTCATAAGAAGTATTAAACACCAAAGATGGGACAGATATAAGACGGTGTTCAATGAGAGTGGTTAACATCATTTTTATTGTATTGTTGTTTTCTATCCTTGTTTTATTTTATCTTTTACCTGAGATACTTTGTACCTGAGATACTTTGTTCAGTTTCACTTCCTGATCATCATTATATAGTCTCTGATTCCTCTGTTACACCCTCCACTCTGTGTGTCTGCTTAGATTTAACTTCCTGTGCTCATGTTTGATTAACCTCAGTACCTTCACCTGTGTCTTATGGCACTCGGATCGGAATTGGAAATGGAGGAAACTGGAGAAACTTTCATTGGAGCAGCGGAAAATTAAAACTATAAAGTGTAGTGACATCATACATGGTTTATAGGAAGCAGTTTTTTCATCAGCTCTAAAACTAAAAAGTCAATCCACTCCAGATTATTTTCAATGAATAACACTTGGTATAATATTAAAAGTCAAATATGATGAAATCTGCTGTAATATCAACACTTATTTAAACACAGTGGTCCTCTGCAGTTATGACAAATGATCAGAGGTCCCCTAGTAAAACAAATGCAGTTTGGGTCCTATGATCATTTGAGGAGGATGTCTCTGTTTTCAATCCTGTCCTGTACTGTCAATTTGCAGCTTTACAAACTCAAAAATTCCAACTTTTTCCTTCAAATTTTGGAGGTTTCTTTCTGGAGAATTTATTGATCTATTGTTTATTAAGTTGCCCTGATACGGCATGGTTTGTTGACCCATGGCTTGTTTTGTACATTTATGATAAAGTCAAGAATGAATGAATGAAAAATTCATCAGCTTTTCTTCCACAGTCCTCAAACTGTAAACCAGCGCAGCAAACTACAAAACAGACCCAATGGAACTGTTATACTGCAGTTAAATGCAGTATAAAGTATGGAGTGACTACTACATACTGCATTAGAATGTATTATGTAGAAGAGGTTCGAAAACATTCAGACTATGTAATAATAAAAATGGACATTGTCTCTGTGACACAGCAGCCTGTGCAGATATGTTGAAGGGCAAAGGTGAAAAGGAGGAAGGCTCATACAGCACCAGATGGGCTCTTGAGAGGACATGTAAGCATATGTTTTGGCTCCCAAAGAGGCAATAAAGTACACATTTTGGTTCCTGAAAAGGCACTTTTGTATATTTTGGCTCCCAAGACATTCACTACAGCATGTATTTTGGCTCCAGGGAGTGCAACTTAGTGTGATTTTGCTGTTAGGGATTACATTAAGAGTGTGTTTTGGCTCCCAAGAAAGCATTTGAGCGCAAGTCTGGCACTGATTGGGGCTCTTTAGCGAGCTTTGGCTCCTGAAGAGACACTTAAGCGTGTTTTGGCTCCCAAGAGGATAATTATTGGTGTGTTTTGGTACCCAGGAGGGCACTTTAACATACCTTTTGACTTCTGAAGGTGCACTGTAGTGTATTTTGGCTCCCAAGAAGGAACTTTAGCAGGCCTTTTAGCTCCTGAGAAGGCACTTTTGTGTATTTTGGCTCCGACAAGTTCACTTCAGGAAATATTTTTGCTCCCAAGAGGTCAGTCTGTCATATTATTACTAGCCTCCCATGAGGTTTACTTAAGCATGTATTTTGGTTCCAGGGAGAGCAACTTAGTGTGGTTTTGCTGTCCAGGATGACATTTAGAGTGTGTTTTGGCTCCCAAGAAGGCACTTTAGTGCAGCCAAGCAGGGCTGTCTAACAAACTTTTGCCCTTGAGTAGGCACTTTTTAGTATTTTTGCTCCAAGGAGGGCAACTTGGTGTGGTTTTATGACCAGGATGACATTTAGAGTGTGCTTTGGTGCCCAAGAAGACACCTAAGCATGAGTTTGGCCCCTTGGAGGGAGCTTCTGTGAATTCTGGCTCCCACAAGGGCACTTTAGGAAATGTTTTGCCTCCCAAGAGGTCAGCTTTTCATATTTTAACAAGCCAAAAGGGCAAATTAGTGTGGTTGACCAACCAGGAGGGCACTCAAGCGTTTGTTTTGGCTCCCAAAAAGGTACTTCAGTGTAAGTTTTGCAAGCCTTTGGCTCCCAAGGGGGAACTTTGCATCAGAGAGTCAATAATCAGTTGGATTTTATATAATCTTACTGTCCCATTACCTCAGTTGAATTGAAGAAGAATAAGAAACTAGAGGTGGGGGGGCCTGCATTTCCTTTCAGCAAATGCATGATGTTGAAACACAGAGCATCACATTTCATCATGTTCGCCTAGGATCAGGTCACTGAGTTCATCTTCATTGCTCTATTGAATGCTCAAGATTTCAACATTATTAGCTGGTTATCTTACAAAAACAAGCTTTGATGTCCTGAGATAATGAGAAAAATAAGTTATTAGCTCGAAGCAAATTTATCGTTGAAAATCATGACCTTTAAGGGCATCCATACATCAGAGAGATTTTCATTTAACGCTTATTCTGGATGTTTTTAAGTTTGACATATTCTGCGTTAGATATTGATTAACTGTACATTATGTCCAGTGACGCAGAGTGTGTGTGTTTGTCTTTATATCCTAATGAGGACTGACTCATTATGATCAGCTTTTAAAACTTGCGAAGATACTTTGCAAAGTTCTCACAAGGAAAAAAAACTTGGATGAGCTCCAAAGAAGTGACATTTAACACTCGTCCTTTTCTTCCGGTCGATCCTGTACTCCAGAGCTGAAGGCTCCCATAAAGAATTTACAGAACGTCGTCCTCACAAATGCTGAAGATGTGTTTGTGGTATTTGCAGTAATTAATACCAAAACATTTGAAGCTCTTTGACGGGAGCGAAGCCAAGGCCTGCAGCGGGAAACAATGCAGAGGCCAGAAAGTGAAAGCAGGAGCAGAATTTAATGAACTGAACTTTAAATCTTCATTAGCAGATTTCTCTGTAGCTCCTGAATGAGGAGGAGCATCTTCCTGCTGTTTGTTTAGGGAGTGTTTGTTGCACCGGACGGGACATTTTCAGGTCCATTTCTGTAAGAAATTCTGATTTGTTGCCCTCTTCTTGATCCGCTCCCAAAAGTGGATGCAGCTCTACAAGCTCCAAAATGTTTTGGAAGCTCCAGCCAGCTCTCCAAGGCCAGAGTCAGATTGTAAAACAGGTTTCATGGCCAACACTTTTCTGGCATGGCAACGTTTCACTTAAAGGAAAACATCTCTGAAGTGAATGCAAACACAAGTTGAAGTGTGATCTGGAGTCCAGACAGGATTGAAAGCCGTGCATTAAATGTTCTTTCTGCAGAATAGAGAGAGCAGAATTAAAGCGAGGAGGTGCCGATCACAGGTAGACGTAAAGATGTGTGAGGAAAAAAAAGGAAGCACACACTGAAAAGGCCTCTCCATGGAAACATGCAAGAGGACAGACTGTGCAGACACAAGACGCAGAGCTGGAGTACAACGTCTGCAGAGAGAAACAAGGAGAAGAGGCTTCTAATCAAGCTTGGAGGACCAGGATCCACTGCCAAACCAAGTCCTCGTGTCAGCACTCAAAACTTGGAGTTATTCTTCACCAACTGGTTTGTTTGGTTCATCTAAATATAAACATTCAGTCCATCAAAGAGTGGCATCGGGCTGCACGATCATGAGTCGTTAACTCTCTGTAATATGAATATAAATGAGTAACTTATTTATATAATGCACTTTAATTCTTCCCTTCAGACAGGATTCATTTTCAGTGCAGTGTTTTATATTTTTCAGACGTACATTACAGAACAGAACACTCAGCTGGAGCATAATTGAAAGTGAACATTCACTTAGTGCACAAGTAGAACATTTCAGCAAATTAACTCCAGCATCAAGGAGACAAATGTTGGCGAAACATCACACACAAGCTGTTAAATTTAGAGTAAAGGAAGAATAGAGACTTTTACACATGACAGGCTTTGTTTAACTCTTGTGTTTAATGAGATTTGCAGGTTTAAACGGCTGCTTTAAATCAATTGTACTCACGTTTACGCCTCTAGAGGACTCATCGCAGTAATTATAGCTCATGTTCATTTTGTTCTTTAAATGCGTAACCTTTCTGACCGCGTTCTTATTCCGCCTCATGTTGGGAATTCAGCTTTTTCTTTGAGGAAGAAAAGAGAATATAAATATTTTCCGGGTCATTGTTATCAGAGCAGATAATACATGAGTCTCATCATGTGTGAATGCAGGTTATTCTTAGCAGTGTCACAGCGGTGTATGCTAATGTTTGCTGTAAACGTGCCTGCTCTCATGCATGGCCTACCATGAATATATGCTGCAATGAAAGATGTTGTGTTGTAGGAGAAGACCAGCGGAGAGGAAGAGACAAGGTTGTGTTTTGACAACAACGATGTGTTCTAGTTTTCACAGACCCTGGAGACATGCAGGTCAACACGGTGCAGGACAAATATAGGAAACATGAGGTGGACTGGAGAAAAAAAACACTGAAAAAAAACACACACAGCTGAATCTTTGGCAGAGGGAGAAATTATTCACAGGGGTTCAGTTTGTCTGTCCTTTATTTTAGGAACTTTAAATGAGGATTTTGACACTTCCTGGAACAAATAAATAACTCAAGTTAGTAACAAATCTGCTTGAAGACTCTTCTGCAGCATGCTAATAAAACATCATACAACCCAAACTCCCACATAAACTTTAGTTTACTGATAATTCAAACCAAAAGCAAGCAATAAACCATGGCTTCTTGTTGCCTGTAGGCTACTTTGATGGAATAAAAAGACACACTTGTGCTAAGGCTGTGACACTGAACACGTGAGTGCATTTTTAGCCAGATCTAACATTGTCCATAAGAGCCATTCAGGACTGCATGTTGGAGAAAAATTTGTCAACTTTGGACATCACTTGTGGCCACACCCTTTGAGTTACAACAAATCTTTCAATAACTTTGAATCATCAGTGTGTTTAGTACACAAATGTCCAATTTGAAGGTGATTTGAAAAAAAACTGTGGAAGGGATTTGTTCAAATGCATACCTCATGAATCATCAAAATAAGACAATAACCCTTCAAGCGCAAAAGTCACAAAACCGGGAAAAGCAACATGGCTGAATTTAATAAGTCATAGCTGCAAATATGGTGCCTCATGTAGTTAGAACATCACACCAGGAGATGACAAACATCTGTAACTTAAATCTGAGCGATATTTGTGGGCATGTTTCTATTTAAAGTTTTGAGACCGCACCCCAACATCACATTTTATCATGTGACCATGAGTGAGGAGGGCACACGGTGGACATGAGGCACTGACGAACATGGGTGTGTCACGTAGGTCACACAAGCTGTCTTTGCCCTTACATAGACTGACTGTCTATGCTCCACAGCTTAGACTAGTAGGATATCATTAATAAATGGAGTCTGCAAGTGTACAGATGAGCTATGAGTGTAGACAGATGCTCTATGTCAGGGAAGAGACAGCCTGTTTGACCTACCCATGTTCAGCAGGCTCTCATGTCCACTGTGTGCCCTCCTCACTCATGGTGACAAGGTAAAATGTGATATTTTTAAATACCCTTCAACCATGAGTAAATATTACTCTTCTGTAATAGGTATTTAGTTGTAAAATCAAGAGGAAATAACCGCAATTATTTGAGTATACTATTGTTGATACATTTAGGTAATATTTACTCAAAAAAATAGTAAAATTTACACAATAAAACTGAGTGCAAATTGTACCCTCAATCATATTGAGTAGATTCTATAGGTCACTTTTTATAGTCTACATTTTTAATAGGGCAAAACAGTTTTTGATGCTTTTTAAATTGTCTGAACTTAACTGAAAAAGGTTAGAAGACATTATTTCAAACATAAACAACTGAAAAATGTGATTTTGTTATGAAAAAGACACACGATTCTGGAGTGGAAGTCACCGCATGGGCTTAAATTCAATTTAGAACCATCATCTGTTAAGATTCATCCATGCATCAATGAATGGTGGATCAAACTAAACCACAAAAAGAGGAAAAACATTTCATACGCTCATTTATTCATCTTCTTCCACTTATTCTGTTCAGGGTCGCTGGTGGCTGGCACAGAGACAGGCAACCTTTTACACACACACACACACACACACACACACACACACACACACACACACTCACACACACAACTAATGAATCACTTATTCACCTGGTGAGCCTGTTTTTGGACTCTGGGAGGAAACCAGGAGAATATGTCATTTCCACACAGAAAGATCCAGCTTGAACAATGTATGATCATGAAATGCTGGTGATGAAATCTGCTGCTCGACCTGATGTAAACAGTCTGTTGGTGGTTTCTATGCCAAGCTAATGTCTTTCTGCTGCTTACAGGCTGATTCTGGTCTAAGATCTTTCATTAAACCTGTAGAAAGACAATGAACACTGAGATCACAAGCTTGGGAAGAAGATCACAGCCTCACCATTCACACTTTTTCAATTACAAGCCTGAGAAGAGGCCGTTAACAAGTCTGCTGTAACAGATAACCGCTGCTCTCTCTCTCTCTTTTTCTCTTTGTGTTTATCCGTCTTCTGCTTGTGGAGGCATTGTGCTGTGTCTCCATGGTGATTGCAGATCTTTGTTTCTTGAACTCTTGAACTCCAGAGAGATGAAGCACACATCAGTGAGAGAGGACGAGATGTTGCGTTTAAACTTTGGCGTCGACTGGAGTTCAGACAACAGCAGCGAGTCTTTCTCTTGCTCCTGCACGGGTTCTTCTTCTTAAAGCTTTCAAACCTCCTCTTTCTGGGTTTGTGAAGCTACAGAGAACAGCTGGTTTCTCCGTCTCCACCTTTGATTTAAAACTGGCACACAGACCGTCTCTGTGGACCTGAGTTGAAGCTGGTGCTGCAGGTGGAGAATTCAGTCATGATGGAGTCAGACACTTACAGCAGCAGCAGCATCAGACTGTGATGGTCAGTTTTTGCTCTGTGGTGACATCTGCTGGTGGAAACAGGTCTGATTACAGCTCAGATTCTTCTCCAGGTAACAGGTGCTCTATGAATGTCCAATAAAATCAACTTGTATCTCCATGAATCCTCACCTCAGTCACTATTAGGGTGCAAGAAAAGAAAAGTGGCACAAGAATAAGTGTGAGGAAAGTTTTGGAGAAAGTTTTGGGTCCATTGTTAGTTTTTTTAGGATGTCGAAACATCCTCTTTTGCATGGACATGTCCTCCTTTTTGGTGGTAAAATTATGTCTGGGGGATTTAACCCTTTTAATACCTCTGCGACCACATGGTTCAGTTTCTTTTGAGTTGCTATAGCTCAATAAGGGAAGTGTCTAACTTAACTTGAACTGATTTAACCATCTGTACCACTTGGTAGAACTATGCGTTGGATCTTGTACCTCAAAAACTTTTTCTTTTCTTTTTTTGCACAACCACAGTCAAGTTGTTGTGCTGACATATTGAAGGGATTCAAATGTTCCTTTTGTTTTTCCCTTTTTTCTTTTAGTTTTTAAATGTTTTGCACACTGGCATTCAATCACATGTAAAATTAAATGTGAGAATTATTAGTTAATGCACTTTTGCTGCAGAAATGCAATTTTTCATTTCATGCAATATTTTCCTTGGTTAAAATAAAATTGCTCAACATTTTATGGTACAATACAATCAAAACTGTTGCCCTGGATATTTATGACACATTAATTTCTTTCTAAATGAGCATTTTAGGTGACTCCTTTCCTACTATTTGTGGTCTTTGTGTGAAATTTCATACAATAAACATTAAGTGACACTCCAGCTATTGGGTAAAGGTCAATATTTTAAAAAAATGAAATGTTTGTTTAAAAAACGAGAAATGGATTGTTGTTTTTTTTATCACCCGTTGCAAAAAGGAATGCTTAAAAAAGCTGTTTCTATTCTTTTTCCCTTTGGTGGGGTAGTTTAAGGGTTAATAAAATTCCTCAAAATGTCCAGGTTTGCTCTGACTGCTGAAATGCTGAAATGCTGAAGTGGAAATGAACTGTTACAGATGAACTGCAGATAAACAGTAGTAACTCTCTCACTCTGAGATTTTATTTTAAGGTCCACAATAAGTCAAGATTAAAAAAAAATCTGAATTATGGGTGAAAAAAGGTAAAGTGTTGAGAGAAAAGGTCCAAATTTTGAGATTAAGTCACAATCAACAGAAAGAAGAAAAAAAAACTGAGCTGAAAAGTCAAAGCTATGAGATAAAGTCAGGAACTTAGAGAGGCTGAAGTCAAAATTCAGAGATAAAAAGTCCAAATTTAAGATTAATAGCCAAAATTATGACAAAATATTTAAAGTTTTGACTTTTTACCCCAAAATTTCAACTTTATAAGTACAAAAAAGAAACTCTCAACAAAGCAAGTTTTTTATTTTCTATATTTCCAACTTCTGGAATTGGACTTCAAACATTTTTTTCTGTTTACAACAAAAAGTTCTCACTTTGAACAGAAAATGAGCGTTTTAAATTAATGTATTGGTAATTAAGCTACTTTGTCATTTTTGAAGATCTTTAGGTTTTCTCTCCAAGAAGTTGGATAGGGGTCCTCTTTTTTGGTTTTTAGAATATGGCTTCCCTATTTTTTTTTTCTGTATAATTTCTTTAAAGATGACAGAAATAATCATTAGTATAAGATTGGTGTGTCTGGGATGGTACCGGTTGGTAATTTGGGAACTGTTGATCCCAGAGTTTGCATTTCTTGAGGAACAAAGAATAAGTGCAGTGTAACATGACCCAGAAACATGCTTCTACTTTGTGCATGTAAAGAATTTTAGTTACATAACTTGTAATTTGAGCTACACTGGTGTGAGTGTGTGCGTGAGATCACTTCTGAAACCAAACCTTCGCCTTTGAGCAAAAGGAACTGGATACCAGTGTGTTAGAAACTTTGGTCCAATCAGCTGTTCAGTTCACGCTCTGACTGTTAACCTGAGCAGGGAGGGATGAACTAAAGCTAAGACGTCCCCAGAGGAGCACCCACGGGTCCAGGATGGTGTGACAGCCTTTGTGTGAGCCCCTTTCACTCTTCACTTTGATTTTTCTCCAGCTGAAACTAAAACAGAGTACTTCTGATGCAGCTACATGTGCGTGAAAAATTAATCCAGTAAAGATGTGGCTGATCTACTGGATCATGAAAAACTCAAACTGACCTCTCTCAGTTTTTATCTCTTGTGTTAAACTCTAACAGTTATCTCCTCAGGTGCCTGACAGCAAACAGGCAGAGAGCAGATAATGAAGCAGCTGGAAACCACTCTGATGAGTTTATAATGCCTTTAATGGTGCGTTCCTCTCTCTGACATTGATTATTATAACTTGATTAATGAGGTAATAAACTCTGACAGGCAGCAGCTGAGTAAGATCTCAGCCTCTCTTTGAATCTGATTGGCCACTTCAGGTGCATACCCAAAACCCTGAACTGTGATTGGCTGTGGGGCTCATTAAAGGTGAGACTGATGAACATGTTACTGTAGCTTTAACTGTGTGGTTGTAAAAAAGAACTTTCTGTTTATTTCTAAAATTTTTTTATTTGAAATTTCAAACAGTTGTTCGTATTTCATTTAACATTGCTTTCCTTTTCTTTTTTACTAAACATAACTGTATGATACTTTATCTATTTATTTATTTAGTGTCACTTTGCTTTTTTTTTTACCATTACATGAATTCATTTCGCATATTGTACATTTCCATTCCAAAGAGGACACTCCACCATGTGTTTTGGCTCCCAGGAGAGAAGTTTATCATGTTTTAATCAACCATTTTGGCTGATCAATGTGGTCCCACAACTTCAGCATGTGTTTTGGCTCCCCAGAGGGCACTTAAGCTCATGTTTTGGCTCCCAGTAGAACAGTAAATCATATTTTAATCAGCCAAAGAGGCAAATGAGTGTTGTCCCCAAACCAGGAGGGTAATTTAATGTGTGTTTTGGCTCCCAAGAAGGAACTTGGGCTCATGTTTTGGCTTCCATTAGGGCAGTAAATCATATTTCAATCAGCAAAAGGGGCGAATAAGTGTTGTCCCCCAACCAGGAAGGTAATTTAATGTGTGTTTTGGCTCCCAAGAACGGACACTAGTACAAGTTTGACTCCAATGAAGGGTACTAAAGCAAGTGTTTGACTCATAAGGAGGCACTTAAGCATATTTTGGCTCCCAAGAAGGAACTTAAGCTCATGTTTTGACTCCCCATTGAGCAGTTAATCATGTTTTAACCCACCAAACGGGGAAATAAGTGTTGTCCCCATACCAGGAGGGTAATTAAGTATGTGTTTTGGCTCCCAAGAAAGGACTCTAGCACAAGTTTGGCTCCAAGAAGGGTACTTCAGCAAGTGTTTGGCTCCAAAGAAGGCACCTAAATATATTTCGGCTCACAAAAAGAAACTTTAGCTTATGTTTTGGCTCTTAATCGGACAGTTTATCAAGTTTTAACCCACCAAAGGGGCAAATAGGGGTTGTCCCCCAACCAAGAGGGTAATTTAGTGTGTGTTTTGGCTCCCAAGAAAGGTACTTAAGCAAGTGTTTGACTCCTAAGAAGGCACTTAAACATATTTTGGCTCCCAAGAGGATAGTTTGACCAGTGTTTTGGTGCCAAAGAGGGCTCTTGAGTGCAAGTTTGGCATCGGTTAATCGTGTGTGATGGTGCCAGAGAGGGCACTAATGCATATTTTTGCTCCTGGGGGGTACTTTTGCACATGTTATGGCTGCCAGAAGGGCAGTTGTTTTAGATAGGTGGGGTTCACCAACACTTTAGAGTGCAATGTTTGACACTTGGGCCATGAAGTTGATAACACCCCCCAACCCCTTGCACACCATTGGTACTGAACTATAATTTACTTAACTTTGCTTCGCTTTACTGTGCACGACTTAATTTAACTCTGCTTACTTTACATAACCTCTTAAGACCTGGCATCCACACATATGGACATCATACTTTTGCCTCTCAGATCCTTTTTTTTTTTACTTTAACCTATTAGCCACATTAAGAGACGCTCCCCACCTCATCTTTTGGTTATATCGTAACTTTACATCCATTTCAGTGAGAAAAAAAGTGTAGTTATGAACCATAACACTGATAACTAAAAACTTGTAGTAACACTAATAACACTACAAACATAACTTCCTCTACAAAGACCAAGTTTAGTTTTTATACCATATAGTAGGTTGTGGTGCACTGAGATAGCAAGGAAAAAAAAACTGCACAACAGACAAACACTCGGGTCTTGAGAGGTTAAATAAATGCAAAACTATACGCAATCCTACTTTGCATTTCTTCATTTGCTTTCTTTAACATTACATGACTTCACTTTATTTTCTCATTCAATCTCTAAATCTTTTATTTCAATATTTTTTTTGTTTCTTGTAATTTATGTTTTAAATTTACTTTGAATGACTTCACTTTACTTCTTTATTAAAATTTGAATCTGTTAATCATTTTTGAATTTTTATTTTGAACCTTCCACTTTACTTTAATGTTTCTTATCTGGTTTCACCTCATTTGTTTTGACCTGCTCTGATTTGAATTATGTAAATTGGATGTGATCAGATCGGGGTAATATTATTTTTGACCTGATGTGATTGATTTTACTGTGATTGATTTTACTGTGATTGATTTTGATGGAATTGATTGTACTTGGCTTTGATCTGGTTAATGTTGACATGATGAGATCAGATCAGGTTTCTCTTCTCTGACCTGAAAAGCTGCTCCGCAGGCACAAACCGGTGTCGCGCCGCCCTGAGGAGAGTGGGACACGCCCACAGATGGTTGAGTGAAAGGAGGAATGGGAGAGCAGAGGCAGAGGGATAGTTGAGTGATTATCGGACCAACCTGCAGGAACCAGAAGGACAGGGACAGGAAGGTGCGCCTCAGAGTCTGAGAGTGAAGCGGCAGCAGGAGGGGCAGAGAGCAACACCGGGACAGAGAGTGAGTAACTTTGATTCAAGGATTTCACTCTTTCTCTCTCTATTTCTACATGTTTCTCCCTCTTCTCAGCTTTTCTAAAACTTGTATCATCTGTAGCCTGTTTGTTCTTTCTGCATCCCCCAGATATGATGACGCGATAAACTCCGTGTTTTCCTGTTTGCTGTAAGAAACCAGATGATTTCTGAAAACAATGAACAATCTCGATGATAAATTTATCATCAAAGAGACTAAATTCAGCGGAATTACCGTCATGCTGAAGCTTTGTTGTTTTGTTGTTTATATCAGTCTGACGTGGTGATGAAACAGGTGAACTGCGCGCATTTTACGCACGTTTGGGTTTGTGACGCGCAACGTACGCGCTTCTTCTTCTTCTCTCTTATTAAGAGTTTTCTTTCATTCAATCTGTGGATTTTTATTCCTTTCTAAAGTCAGTGTTCAGTAGCGTCTTGAGCAGGGGAGAAAAAAGTGATTAAATATTAACTCTTTATTATTTTATGAGGCAGGGAGAGAGCAGGTCAAACAAACACAGCTAACCGTTTGTTTCAATGTTTGCACAGGTGAGATTAAAATATAAAGAGATTAAATCATCATGTGCAGTAAGCTGTTTAATGTCTAAAATAAATCCAGTAAAACTTTGAAAGTGCTCTGATAAGATGACTCGAAAAGTGTCATGACATTAGAGTTAGATTTGATAAAAATCTGCATTTCAAAGAGAGAAGAACTATTTTATAATTAAAGTTTCGACTTTTTACCTCCTAATTTTGCCTTTTTATCTCAACATTTTGACTATATAGATACAAAATAGGAAGTCTCAACAAAGCCACATTTTCATTTTCTATATTTCCAATTTATTTAACCAGATTAATAATTCATTGAAATGAGGATCTTTTGCAAGGGTGACCTGGCAAAGAGGGCAGCAGCACATGTCGGGAAAATCCATACATGATAATAACTGGGTTTACAGCACTAAGTTAATACAAAACAACAGTTTACAATGTGCAAATTGATTTACAGATAAAGTGTAGGATCTTACTCATAAAAAATGAATTACAGACATTGGCACCATCCAGTTTGAAGATAAGAAGGCAACATGAGTGAAGCGTTGTCATGTCACCCTGTTATAAATCTCATCGCTCAATCAGAAATGATTAACCCGAAGGGGGAACTTTTTATCATAGCTCTTCATACAATACAGCAGTGAGACAATCAATAGAATAGATGTTATCAAATAAGCTGTGTACCAAAAGCAATGAGTACCTTAGGTAAAGTAAAATTTACATTGTGATTGTACCAGGATGAACAGATATTACACACTGAATAGGTATCAAGATACAGTTGTGCCCAAGAGTTTACACCCCCCAGCAGGATTTCTGATTTTTTGTCCTTTTCTCAGAAAATATGAATGATAACAAAAAATCCTTTCTATCACTCTTGGTTGGTGGTGATGACATTTATTTAAAAAAAAATAGTTTCCTCTTTTTAAATCATAATGACAACAGAAACTTCAAAAATGACCCTGTTAAGAAGTTTACACAACTCTGGTGGTTTTGTCCTGATAAATGCACAAAAGTTAATACAAATGTGTTTGAATGTCTACTAAAGGTAAAACCATCCTCACCTGTGATCTATTTGCTTGTTATCAGTGTGTGTGTATAAAAAAAATGAACAGGGTCATTTTTGATGTTTCTGTTGTCATTATGATTTAAAAAGAGTAAACACAGATGTTTGTTAATAAATGTCTTCACCCAACCTTTAACCATGAGTGATAGAAAGTTTTTGTGTTATCATTCATGTTTTCTGAGAAAAGGCCAAAAAAAACAGAAAATTCTGCTGGAGAGAGTGTAAACTTTTAGACACAACTGTAGGTTACATTGTGATTGTAGCAGGATGAATAGATATTAAACCCTGAATAGGTCTGAGCAGTCTACAGCTACAATCTTCATGAAGTTTGGACAATATGTAAAATGTAAATAAAAATAGAATACAATGAAAATGGTAAATACTGTCGAAGGAATATTGGATGGAATACATCACAAAGACAAGATATTTATTGTTCAAGATGATAAACTCTTTTTTTCTTTTTTGCAACACGTTCCTAAAAATCTGGAACAGGGGCAACAAAAGACTGAGAAAGTTGATGAATGCTGAAAAAACAGCTGTTTGGATCATTCCACAGGTGAACAGGTTCATTGGAAACAGGGGAGTGAGTGAGTGGTTTCAGCGTGATCACATGATCTGGGTTGTAAACAATCCAGTGGTGGGAAAAATACAATTACTCGACTGCATTATAATGATCTTTTAAAAACCGTTATTTACAGCCTTGTTCAAAATACAGTTGGGTCTAAAAGGCTAATTTCAATATCAGCACACACTCTAAGGGGAATGACTTTTTTTTGTAACTCAGAGGTTTAGAAGGTCTGAGGATCATGAGTTTGTCCAATCAGATGCTCAGCTCAGCTCACATGGATGATGGGTGCCCTATCCCCTATCTGTGGTATACCAGGCACAAAAAAAACAGTCCAATTAGAAATGATATCACAGGATCCCGGGAAGAGTTAATGTCACGATCAGGAGCAATGTGACTGATGTGACTGATGTTAGGTTTTTTTAAAAGCACCTCTCAAACTCTTTCTGTTTTTGCTTTTGCTGAAAGTGTTTAAAAGAACAAAACTTTCCCAGTTCATGAAACTGATAAGTCCCTGTCAATCTGGTTGGAGGAGATCACTCAGAACAAAGACTTCATCATCACAGACGCTGCTGGCACTGACGCTGCGTCCTCAATTAAAGTGTTCTGAAAAGGTCAGACCTTTACGGTGTGTGGTTGTTAAAGAAAAGAAACTTCCTTGTTATCACAGCTGTCAAAGCTACAATGCGTGATTTTCAACAGGCAGCTGAGAAACGGCTTTAAAGGTTTGTTTTAGCTGTTGTTCTGAAACAAAGACAAACAGAAGGAAGCAGTGACTGTTCTTTTAAATGATACGCTGACATGAAGAAATGCCTGTTGATAAATGGTACCAGTAAGATTACAGCACTATAAAATGTGAACCTTCCAGTTTGAGATTCGGGAACTGTTAAGAGCAGCAAAAGTTAATGAATAACTGAGCCTGTTGAAAGATGGGGTTGAATCGTGGTCATGTGACGTTTTTCAAAGTGCAGGAGTCCTTTTTGAGTTTCGTCAGTGAGACACAGAGTCTAGACGTGTATCACTGAGTCTGATGTTAGCATCTCCACTCTGAGCTGCGCAGAGCTGAGCTGTGAACTCTCATCCTGACCACGATGAACTTTTACTGGTTTGCTTTTTTGTTTTGAATGTCGTTTTGTTGCAGAAACTTCACAGTCCCTTTCACACAGGGGTTCCCAAACTTTTCAGCCTGGGACTCAGCAGTCTGTAAAGATCTCATTGCAAACACGTGTGGGGGAGGGGCCAGGGGCTGCAGATCTGGATAAGATCTTTGATATAAAGGCTGGTTTGCATCCATTGATACCAAGAGAGCATGAAAACAGAGATGCTCTGCTCTGACCTGTTTTCACAGTCCTGCTTTCAGTCAGTGTGGTTGTCCTCACGCTCTGTTCCACCTGTTTCACCTGTCGTAGGACCTGCCTGGTGATGTGACGATGACTGCTATCCACCCACGCAAGAAGTGGTGCAAACACCCGTGAAGGTATGTTGGAACGTCAAATGTTTGAGCAGCTTGAGTTTAAAAAAAGACGAGACATGATGTTGTTTGGATTCTTGACAGTAGAGTGACCAGACGGGCTCTTTTGCCCGCACTTGCTTTTGGTGGTAAAATTATGTCTGAGGGGGATTTTTATAAAATTCCCAAAAATGATCGGCTTTTTCTACAGCTTACTCTACAGATCATCAATGTTTATAATAAAACAAAGCTGCACTGGGCTTCTGGCATTATTATGATGCACCAACCTGTCAGGATGTTGAGCAGGAAAACATGAAACTCTGACTTACTCTCAGACAGAAATGCTGAAGTGAAATGCACTTTTACAGACCAAGTGTAAATATATGGTAGTAACCCTATTTCTCTTATGGTTGTGATCAGCATTGAGAATTTTTTTGGCCCATATGAAGTCAGATTTGGAGACAAAAAGTCAATTTTATGAGATTAACAGGCAAATTTTGAGATAAAAAATCAAAGTTATGTGATAAAAAGTCATAGTTAAAAAAAAAAAATCAAAGTTATGTGATAAAAAGTCAACTTTATAGGTAAAAGTTAAAGTTATGAGATAAAATGGCAATATTCTGGGATCAAAAGCCAAAGTTTGAGAATGAGACTAAACTAATGTGATAAAACTCAACTTTTTAGCTCAAAAATTCAAAATTATAAGATTAAAAAATCAATATTCTGAGGCAAAAAGGCAATATTCTGAGATAAAAGGTCAAAGTTAGCAGATTAAAGGTCAATTTTTTTGCTAAAATGTTAAAGTTATGAGATAAAATGTAAAATTTTTAACCAAAAGTCAAAGGTTGAGGAAAAAAAATTATGAGATAAAAAGTTTAATATTGACACGAAGAGTGATAGTTTTGAGATCAATAGTCGAAATTTTGATCCGAAAGTCAAATTTTCAAGATGAAAAGGTCAAAAGCATAAGCAAAAAGTCACAATTTTGAACGCTAAAAAGTAATCAAAGTCAAAGGTTTGAGATAGAAAGTGAATATTTTAGAATGATACATTTAAAAAATTGAGGTATTAGAATAAAAATTCTGTGGGGACAAAATAAAATTTCAAGGTTAAAATTATGAGTTCAAATTTTTACTTTTAATCTGATCATTTTGACTTGATATGTGAAAAAAGTGAAATCTCAACAAAGTCAGTTTTTTCAGCTTTATATTTTTCTTACAGAAAGAGGCTTTAGTATGTCACTTCTGTTTAAATTATAGAAAATGTTCACTTCAGACAGCAAAGGAGTGTTTTAGATAAATGTTTGGGTTATGAAGCTGCTTTGTGGTCTGGGGGTATTTTTGGGGTCCTTTTTTGTGTTTTTAAGAATATGATTACTCTACTTTACAGTGACTCTGGTTTGTTCCTGTCTCTGTCACAGGTTGAGACTCCTCCTCCTCCTTCTCATCCCGCTCTGGGTGAACATGACAACTTCCCGCAAAAAAAGATTCATCTTTTTCGTCATCGTCGCCTCCATCATCACCCTCTTCAACACCAAGATTCCCGATGTTTACAGCCTCCTTTCAAAGGTGCCGGGGCATCCGAAGGTTTGCCCGAAGTACACGGCCACACACACTATCACCCCCATCAACAACACAAACCACTTCCTGGTGTCGGCCTTCCTGGACCAGAGAGTGAAAGGATTCGACGTCAGGATCATCGGCATCTTCAGGAGAGACTCGATCAAACCTCTGCACTGTGTGTTCTGCTGTGAGGGGGTCATATCCAGCACAGTAGCTTCAGAGATTCTCCAACACAGGGATCACTTTGGATTTCCCTTTACCGCTACCGACGTCATGTGTCCCATTCCTTTTGGCTGCAGAACTTCACACGTCACTCTGCAGGCTCAGCCGGACAGATCCAAGGCTGTTCACCAGATCTGGCACCCTATCAGAAATCAGAAGAGCAGAGCGAGGGAGGAGAAGAAAATGCAGTTTAACTTCACTGTCTGCATCTCCAACCTGTTTGGAAAATACAACAATGTGCTGCAGTTTGCACAGACGCTGGAGATGTACAGGTGAGCGATGAACTGAAGTCTGACTGAAGCTCCTCTGATGGAGCTGTCTCTGTCACTGCCGCTAAATAAAAATCCATCATCGACATTTTACTCATCCCTTTATCTGACACCTGAACCCGGGCAGCTGCTTCACAATCAATATTTACAACATAGAAATGATCACACCTGTCTCTGATGGCAGTGTTTGCTTTGTTGGTCAATAACCGTTCAGTCTGACTCAGAAGCTGCTAAAAACTTTCCACAGGAGCTTTAATCAATAAGAGACCCCAGAGAGCAGTACAGGACACAGCGTGTTACAAGAAAGCGCTTTGTTGACAGTTATAATAATAATTAAAGCCTCAAGCAGCAACAAGCGGCCACAGGTTTGTGCAGTAAGGTTTGTCTGTTAGCATAAAGCAATGACTTCCTGGTGCCATATGGGCAACATTGTATAGAAGGGCGTGGCCATTTGAACCGTGCTGAACTCAAGTACGATTTAACCCCCACACGTATGGCCGCTGACGTCACTATGAAGTGTCTGTTTACAAGACGCAGTTTTATCAGAGTCAGATTAGAGGACATAAAGAACATTGTTACAACTTTTTTTCACTTTTTGGCTTCTGTCAAGTTGTTTTGGACCGATACAGCCCTCTAAAACCCCACCATTGTTTAAAATTATTATCCGGAAGAACAGTCACTGTGATTATGTCATGCATGATGCATCGTGTACACGCAGTGTTATAAAAGAAAATCATCCCACATACAGTGTAGGTCAACAGTGACCCCTTTTTTGTGTAACCAGGCTGTAAACATGTTTATTTCTGCTGCGAAGATTGGCTCTTTGAATGGGTGTGTATTGGGTTTGTGGTGCCTCTGCAGACAGCCTCTAGTGGACGCTCAGAGAACTGCAGTTTTTAATGCTACCTCTTATTTTCAGAGGTTCCCACTTGCTGTGAACTCTAAAATTTAATTTTAAGGCTGCCAAATATTTTCTTTTTGAGTTGGTGGAGACCAAAACAGGGCTAAAAGTTGAGTACTGAAAACTGGTAGATCCGTCACAAAGCTAGAAATGCAACCATTTCAAAAAAGGCAACCAATAATAATTTCATCAGTGTGTGTTTTGTGGATGACTGCTTCTGCACCCAGGTGTCCAAAATGTGATCCATTGAAACAAAAAGTTTGATACAGACTAAGGCAGAGGTTAATCAAACTCTTGTTTATTTGTTTTTGTGTTATCTTCCTCCAGACTGTTGGGCGTGGACAGGGTGGTGATCTACAACACCTCCTGTGGTCCAGACCTGAACCGCCTGTTGCAGAGCTACAGTCAGACGGGCTTCGTGGAGATGGTTTCTTGGCCGATCCACTCGGTTTTGAACCCCTCTACTGGCTGGCTCTTCTCTAAGAGCGGGGGAGACGTGCATTACTACGGCCAGCTGACCACCCTGAACGAATGTCTGTACAGATCCATGGAGCGCTCCCGTTACGTCCTGCTGAACGACATCGATGAAATCATCATGCCATACAAACACGACAACTTGGTGTCTCTCATGGCAGAGCTCCAGAAGCAGCACCCAACGGTAGCATCTTAAACTCTGAAACCCTGAAATATCTGACAACATCAAACCTCCTCCTTCTGTTAACATCCATCCTCTCTGCTGTGTCACACTCAGACAGGTGTGTTCTACATCCAGAACCACATCTTCCCAAAGCAACACTCAGAGCCCAGCGGGAGGTTTCGTCTCCCTCAGTGGGACGGGCTGCCGGGAGTTAACATCCTGGAGCACATCTACAAAGAAGACCCCGACGAAAAAGTCTACCACCCTCACAAGATGATAGTTCAGCCCAGGTAGGATGAAGCTGTCAGACGCAAATAGTTGCATGAAGGCAAATCTCTCTCTTCCTATTGCATGGGAAGCACTCTGAGCATCAACTGACAGCTGACAGTTATAAAACCCATCCCCAATAAAGTTGGGACAATGTACACAGCATAAATAAGAACAGAATACAATTATTTGCTAAATCTGTTTAACCTACATTCAATTAAATGCACCAGAAAGCGAGATATTTAATGTACAAACTGAAAAACTGTATTATTTTGCAAATTATCACTCATTTTGAACTTGATGGCTGCAACATGTTTCTAAAAAGCTGAGACAGGTTCATGTTTTCCATTGTGTTACATCATCTTTCCTTTAACAACACTCAATAAGTGTTTGTGAACTGAGGACACAAATTGTTGAAGCTTTGGAGCTGGAATTCTTTCACATTCCCGTTGACGGTCAACTTCAATTGCTCAACAGTCTCCGTTGTGGTATTTTTTTCTTCATAATGTGCCACACGTTTTCAATAGGAGACAGGTCTAAACTGCAGGCAGGTCAGTCTAGTACCTGCACTCTTTTACTAAGGAGCCACACTGTTGTAACAGGTGCAGAATGTGTCTTGGTTTCATTGTCTCGCTGAAATAATCAGGGACGTCTCTGAAAAAGATGTTGCTTGGATGGCAGCATGTGTTGCTCCAAAGCCTGGGCGTATCATTAATTCTGCCTTCACAGATGCTGTGACAGTTACCCACGATGCCATGGGCACTAACAAATTTCCAAACCATGACAGATGCTGCTTTTGAACTTTATTCTAAGAACAATCCTGATTGTTCTTTTTCCTCTTTGGTCTGGAGGACACCATGTCCATGATTTCCAAAAAGAGTGTGAAATGTGGACTCATCAGACCACAGCAGACTTTTCCACCTTCGGTCAGTGCATCTCATACGAGCTTGGGCACAGAGAAGGCGGTGGGGTTTACACAATGATGTTGGTTTTTGATGAAGCGCTGCCTGAGGGGTCAAAGGTCACGGCCATTCAATGCTGGTTTTGGTCCTTGCTGCCTACGTGTAGATATTTCTCCAGATTCTCTAATTTTTTTGATGATATTATGGACTGTAGATGATAAAATTCATAGAGAAACATTGTTCTTAAACTTTTGGACTATTTGCTCACGCAGTTGTTGACAAAGTGGTGAACCTAGCTCCATCTTTGCTTGTGAAGGACTGAGCCTTTTGGTGATGCTACTTTTATACCCAATCATGACACTCACCTGTTTCCAATGAACCTGTCCACCTGTGGAATGATCCAAACAGCTGCTTTTTTTCTGCATTCAGCAACTTTCCATCAAATTCAAAATGAGTAAATATCTACAAATCATGACAATCTGTTTGTATTTACATTTTACACTATGTCCTAACTTCATGGGAATTGGAGTTGCAAATTTTTGAGTCGTAGTGTTTCTACGTTTTAATGCGAGTGCTCTGTGTTTGTGCTAGTTTCAATCATAAGTTGGTTAAAAAGAGGAAAAATGATGTGATTTTCAGCCTTATGGATGAGTATGAAATCAAAAGTTGATTGACATCTCCTCTGATGAGAATCAAACTTATTTTACATATTTATTTGTTTTATTTATCGCACATATTAAAAAGTAACACAAAAGAAAAGGTGAGCAAAGCAACAAACAGGTGCTACAAAGATGTGCAGGAGGGGCCAAAAATACAATATATTAACATACAAATACAATACACATACATTCATGAACATATACATACAAATATATCCATATAAACACACACACATTCAGTATATGCTGTTCAAACAGATACATTACAGTCAAAAGAAAGTGTCACTGAAGTGTGAGGTTAAATGAAATCTATGGACCACACAGAGGAGTCTTTACCTGAGCTGACCTTGCTTTGTTTTTGATTTCCATTGATGGAAATGACCTGAGATGTTTTGTTTTGACCACATATCCCTGTGTCTGTCAAAGGTTTGTGGAGCAGGTTTCTGTGCATGAGACGCTGAAGAGTTCTGGACCGGTATATAAAGTCCCCCCGGACGTCTGCAGGATCATCCACGTGCGTGGTCCTCTGAGGGGGCTGAGGCTGGAGCTGCTCAAGGAGGACAAACGACTGTGGGACTTCCAGGAAAAACTGATCCCCAAAGTGGACGAAGCACTGAAGAGAGCCGGGCTGCTGCGATCAGAGAAGGGCAGGTGATGGATGAGGACAGACGGGCTGAATCCAGAAAAATCAGGGAGGACGATCTCTGTTTTTTTAATGTTTTTATGTTATTTAAAACCAACCAAGACTCTCTCTGCTCTCAGCGAGAATTACCACAAGCTCACTGCTGTTTCACCTGTTTACTGCGTGATTCCGAACTGAACTGGTTTTGTGCAAAATCACTTACTTGAAAAAAAGGATAATAGCACTAATAGTGTCATGTCAGCAAACTTGAACAGAAAAATGTAGCGAGATTGAAGAAAATCAGTGAAGAAACTGTACATTAAGTGCACTTTTACTAACATAAAGATTTTTTTAAACTGACATTTTCAGTGACAGCAGGCTAACAGGGTGCTGCAATCTTATCCCATGATTAATTTAAGTCTATAACCAAAATTTTGTGTCTCAGGTTTTTTTTGTATATGTCAGACTTTTTGATTTCTCTTTAAGCAGATAGAGCTCAGAGATCACTTTGAGCAGGTGCCTGAAACCCACCTGGTGTCGTCTCAGGCTTCTTGTGGGAATAATACGAGCGATTAGCAGCTGCTGTTGAAGTTTGAGAGGTCGATGCAGCGTTTCTACCTCATTACTCTCCTTCTGAAGACAAAACAAGTTATTCCTCTCCTTACATTCAGGATCAAAACAGCTCAGGAGAATCCTCAAACATCCCCAGGTGTAGCAGCACCGAAATAAAAATCACAAAATGGTTACACAAAACCTGAAAATGATTCACAAATCAGGTTTTTATAGAGAAGGGCGAGAGCAAAGATGCAGGATCTTTTGATACTTGAGTCATTCAGGCATGAACATCCTGGGTATTTGTCCATGAAATCTTGAATTGCATGTGTCAAATGTCGTGTGCTGCAGTGGTTTTTCACGTTTGCTCATTGCATACTTGTCTCCCACAGTCCAAAAACTTTATCATCAGGTTGATCGGTCACTCTGAATTACCAGTGGGTGCAGTGGTGTGCACAAAAGTAGGGGCAGGGGGAGAGTTGCACCCCCCTCATGACTCAGCTGTTGAAAAACACGCTGAACTTCTTGGGTGCCAAAACACACCCTAATGTGCCATTTTGGAAGCTGAAACAAATGCTGGAGTGCCCTGCTGGTTGGGGAGCCACACCAATCTGCCTCTTTGACTCGTTAGAACACGATAAACTGCCCTTCTGGGAGTCAAAATATGTGCTGAAGTGTCCTTGTGAGTCAAGATGTGTTAAGTGTCCTCTTAGAAACCAAAACACACCATTAAGTGCCTTCTTAGAAGCCCAGACAAAAGAATGTGTCCTTCTGGGAGCAAAAACATGCTTATGTCCACAATTGGGAGTGAAAATGCACACTTAAGTGCCCCCTTGGAAGCCAATATGTGCCTGACTGGGAGCCAAAATACGCATTTAGGTTTCCCATTGGGAGCCAAAAAACATGCCCAAGTATCCTCTCGGGAGCCAATAGGTGTTAACATCCTAGATTAGAAACCAAAACACACAAACAAGTGCCCAATTGGGAGCCAAGACATGCACATGTGTCCTTTGAGAGGAAAAAAACAAGCTGAAGTCAACAATGAGAAGCCAAAACACACACTTACGTTTTTAACTGGGAGCCAAAAGCATGTCCAAGTGTCCTCTTGGGAGCCAATATGTGTTAATGTGACAGATTGGTAGCCAAAACAAACACTTATGACCCCTTCTGTCAGAACCCAGTAAGTGTTAAAGTGCCCAATTGGGAGTCAAAACACACACTTAAGCTTCCTATTGGGACCCTAAAATCAAGCCTAAGTATCTCCTTGGGGCCAATACATGTTAAAGTACCCGATTGGGAGCCAAAACACGGACTTGAGTTTCCTATTGGGGGCTTAGACCCGCCAAAGTGCCCTCTAGGGAACCAAAATTTATGCCTTAGTGTCCCTTTGGGAGCCAAGATGTTTAAAGTGTCCTCCTGGAAACCAAAATACACTACTGAGTGCTTTTTTGAAACCAAGACATGCAAATGTGTCCTTTCGGGAGCAAAAACATGCTAAATTCCACAATCGAGAGCCAAAACACACACTCAAGCTTCATATAGGGAACCAAAAACATGCCTAAGTTTCCTCCTAAGAGCCAGTTCAAGTGCCTGATTGGGTGCCAAAACACACGCTCAAGCTTCCTATTGGGAGCCAAAATATGTGCAAAAATGCGTGGGAGTCATAGCGTGCTAAAGTGCCTGATTGAGCACCAAAACACACACTTAAGTGCTCTCTTGGGAGCTAACATGTGCTAAAGTGCCCTCTTGGGAACCAAAACACACTTTGAAGCGACCTCCTGAGAGCAAAGGAATGTTCTAAAGTTCCTTTTTCGGGAGCCAAGATATTCCAAGATGCGCTTTTGGAGCCTTTTATTGAGCCAAAACAGACCAAAGAGCAGTCATAAGCCTGCTTAAGTGACCCATACAGTAAAGTGACCTAGAGTGCCTTCTTTGGGAGCCAAAACACACACTAAAGTGTCCTCTTGGTCAGTGAAACACACTAATCTCCTTCGTCAAGTTGAGACATGATAAACTGCTCTACTGGGAGCCAAAACCTGTGATGCCCTTTGAAATGTCTCTGTACACCACTGAGTAGGTGACTCTGCCTCTTCATCTTAGCTCTGTGATAGGCTGAGGACCTGTCTATGTGACCCCCACACCCTGCACCTAGTGACAGGTGAGAAAAGCTCCAAGCTGTAGAGATTGTTGATCAGTGGAAAGATGGTTGTCAGATTTAGAATTTGCTGTTTTGGTGATCAGTTGAGATGTTGCACAAAAAAAACTCTTTGTTTCCTGGAGGAAACTGAACCAGAGCTGAAACTTCTACACTGTGTGTAAAATTATTCTGCAGGATGCATTTTTATAATAATATTTTTTATGTAAACATTCATTTTCAGATTTGTTAATTTTTTTGTATGGTGACTTTATTTCTTCCTCAGTAGTGTCTTATATTTAATGTGACAGTACACAATACCCACTATCAGTCACTACCTTCTATCAAACACATTTGATCAGAGCTAAGGCCGAGGACGCCGTCCCTTTAATGACGTCAAATGACACGGTGATGAAACAAAGAGAGTTTTGAACAGTTACACTGAAAACAGCCACTTCAGCCTTTAAATTTGTGTCTTTTTGTTTCAAATAATTTTAAAAAATCAGCGATTGACTTATTCTCCCACCACTATCAGACCATGTTAAGTGTTGATCAAAAAAGCTGAGCTGGAAGGCCTCTCCTATGTTTGACCCATTGTATCATCTGTAAAAACAAATCAAACATGTTATAAAGAGTGTTTTTATTTCATCGCTGTCAAAGCAGGAAATAATGTTGGACATGTGAAGAATCTCAACCGTTCAATATTATTCCCTGCTGCACGTGTTCCTCAGGTCCATTCCTGTTCTGTTTACAGGCTTCCTTCAATGTATTTTTGTATTTTAAGATTACCTTTTTATATTTGTTGTTAACTGTGAAGCTTTTTTTGACTGTGTTTACAGAATTGTCAGAAATAAAGGCTATAAGTGCTCAGACACAACCTGATCATGATTGCAGAAGCTGTGAAGCGAAGGAGTAGTGAGTTCAACAATCTAGTGAAGGAGTTCTGAAAGTTTGAAACACATGTATGTACGACCCTGTTGTTTGTTTCTGTAAGCATAAAGTTTTTATGATGACATTCTTGTTCTATTTCTATCATTTCAATGCTGCTTTTTTTAATTTGAAGTCATTAATAGCCAATGGATCCACCATTTGCAAACATCAGGAGAAACCAGTTCAAAATTGCACTAATTTACATTTTGCTCAGTTGGATCTTGCAAAGGTTCGGGGGTGGGACAAATAAAAAATGATGTGCAAATTATTGAAAACAACAATTAAAGTGAAATAGTCCGTCCATCAACTGATCTAATGGTTGAAGAACACACTAAAGTAGCCTCTTGGGAGCAAAAACAAAATAGTGCTTATCTGTCCCTTTGACCGGTAAAAACATGATAAACTGCTTTCTTGGGAGCCAAAATATAGCAATGTGCCCTCTCAGGAGCCAAAACATGCTCAAGTGGTGTGTTGGGAGCCAAAACACATGGTTAAATTGTAACGCTCAGATTTATTTTCCTGTGCTACCACACAAGGGGAAACTTTTTTCGGGACGTCAATAACCCAATAAAGCTTGGGATAAGCAAACGAATTCTCTATTTCTGTAAAAAACACACTGCAAAAACTGATATCTAAGCAAGTCGTTACATCTTATTTTTAGTAACATTTATCTTATTTTCATTAAAATGTCTTATTTTTCTTGATTTGAGCCACATACACCAGACCAGGTCATAAAAATGTCTTATTTTAAGTTTTTTTAAGCCAAAAATTAGGTTTAAATTGCTTGTAACAAGTCAAAAAAACAATCTGCGAATGGGATAAGAAAAAGTTTCTTGTATCACAATGACAAACTTGTCTTATCCCATTGGGAGATTTTTTTTCAACTTGTTACAAGCAATTCAGATCTCATTTTTGTCTTTTAAAAACTTGAAATAAGACATTTTTAAGACCTGGTCTGGTGAATGTGGCTCAAATCAAGAAAAATGAGACAATTTTTACTACAAATAAGACATAATGACTTGCTTAGATTTCAGTTTTTACAGTGCACTAATAACACCCAAATTAAAGTAGCAACGACGGGTCTTTAATGTCTTTTAAACCAGACACACAGACCTTGGAATTAATACACACCTATCAACAATAAATGAACCACAAAATAATCCCCAAAATTCCCCTTTATGGTTCTTAAACAAACTAAAATTCACTATCTAAGGAAAACAATTTTTAGCAATGAAAGCCCATTTTAATGGGTGCACCACTTCACCTGCCTCTCTTCATACCCTGATGCGCCCATCACTTTGGAACAGGGTCAATCTGGACTCATCAGATTACATGACCTTCTGTCATTCCTCCGCAGTCTAATCTTTATGCTCCCTAACAAACTGAAGCCTTTTTTCAGTTAGCCTTACTGATTACACTGGGGAACGATTTGAAAAAAAAGCTTTGTTGAGTTAGATTTTTACGCTGATTAAAACAAAGATTGGCATACTGATTCCAAAATTGCAATACTTTTTTTTCAAGCACGTCAAGTTTTTTCTCCAGGGCTTACCCTCCAGATTACCAAAATTCCACCATGGAATTTGGGATCCTATTGTTCACCCCAAAATTAGTTAGAAACAGCTGTCAAGGGGCGCAGATGGCCTAGTGGATATGGCTGCGCACCATGAGGCTTGCCCACTCTCTCCCCCTTTCCTGCTCTATCCACTGTCCTCCTCTATCCAATTAAAGGCAGAAAAAGCCCAAAAAATATCTTTATTAAAAAAAAAAAAACAGCTGTCAGACCTCACTCAACACAAATTGTGTTCCTTAGTGTTAGTGGTTTTCTTAAGGCTACACCACTCTACAATCTCAATCCCTTGAGTTCCCTTTGCATTGTGCGTGTGGAAATGCTCTAACTTTTACTATTAAACATACTCCTGAGTTCGACTGTTTTTTTTTTTCTTCTATTTGATTTGCCCAAACTTTTAAGTAATCACATATCATGGCCATTCAGGATTTTTTTTCAACCACATTTCTTCCCAGATGATGATGAGTCCCCACCATCCTTCCAGTTTTTAATAATATGTTGGACAGTTCTTAACCCAATTTAGTAGTTTCTGCATCAATCTCCTTAGAATTTTTTCTCTGCTTGATGCCAACGATTCAACCCTTCTTAAACAGACTAACATCTTTTCCACAACCACAGGATGTGTCTTTCCACATGGTTGTTAAAGAAATGAGAAGTTACTCATTGCATCAGCTCAGGTTAAATAACTTGTTTCCAGCTGAAAGATAATCACCCATGTAGTAATTATCCAATAGGAGGCTTGTATCTAATTGCTTAGTTAATTCTAGGTGGCGACTTGTTTTTTTTTTTTTTTTGGCCTGGCAGTGTATGTTTTTGATGTTGTTTGATCACAGTAGCATTAATATTCACCACCAGTCTGTTTCTCTGTCTGGGTTGAACTCGTCACACTTGACCAACAGCTGCACAACACCTCCGACATCTACAGTAACAGGTTCAGAGCGAGGGAGGGGGGGGTGAGTAATGTTGTAGTAAAAGGAGTTGAACCCATTCAGCGCTCTGACTCACTCCCGGTAATCTGACAGGAGTGAAGCGTGCATATGTGTGTGTGAGAGGAAACGCAACCCAGAAAAACCTGCTGACCTTGACTCTACTGGAAAGTTTCCAAACCTGAAAAACCAGAAGAGAACCTGTCCCTTTGAGTCAGCTGCTCCATCCCTTACACGCTGTCATCCTCTGTGATTTTTCTGCTGTTTCCTGCCAACATACAGAGCGGTTCATCCTGTTTGATCACATACATACAGGGACATCCACAGGAGCCACATGAATGATTAATCCCTCTCTCTCTCCTTTTGTCCTGGAAAACAGAAGCTGAATACAGAGGTTTTGCTGCACTTCAGAGGGAAACCACTGTTTTGTGTTTGCATAATATCTCTGCCCATGTTTGAAGCTGTGGTTGAGGGGGGAGGAAACTATTTGCATAAGGTGAACCCATTAGCTTCATGTGAGCAGATAAAGGAGCATTCGAATGATAGAAAGAGAACATCATTAATAAAACACTTCATGTTCAAAAACATCCAAGGAGAGCTTTTGAGAGATACCAGGCACCGAGGGATCGAAGAATTCAGCTGAACCTGTCGCATTCTTCGTCTCAAGACCCTCCTGAACCAGAGACAGCATCAGAAGAGCCTGAAAAAAACAGTTGGAGAAACTAAACAATTTTCACAGAAATCATGAGGGGGGCTCAGGCAGCCGCAGGGCATTTTGGTTTCATCGTATTAGATTAAATTGAATTCTGATTATCCCTTTATTCTGTTTCTGGTTAACCAAAAATCTGGTTTCTGCACTGTGACAAAATTTTGTGTGGAAAAAAAAGTACACAACTGGCAGCGGGGTTGCCATTGTAGTACAGTAAAATAAACAGTTTTTACTGTAACAGAAATTTGTAGTATTTTACTGTTTATCATCTTGTGACCGTAAGTGAGGAGGGCACACGGTGGACATGAGACCCTGCCAATAAATCCAATTGTCATTCCTGAAAAGAAAACAAAAATGTCTGTGTTTAAAGTTTGAATGAACTCTCTAGGTGAAAGTATGGTGAGGGAGAATTGATGGTATTTTGTGTGTGTGTGTGTGTGTGTGTGTGTGTGTGGAGTTTCCCCATTCATTTCAGATGGGGCCTTTTCACACTGTTTTTCTTGAATAACTCCACCAAGAATTGGCAAATGTCTTAGAAAATTCATAGCCCACATGTTATAAGCAAGCACCTTGTTTTGATTTATAATTTGTGGGGGTTTTCTCAAAGCTCTAGGTGGAGAAGCGCGACAAAAAAGTGGCCCAGAGATGATGAAGAGGAAGAAAAAAAAGATACCCACAGGAGAACATAGGTGGCTCAGGCTTAGACACGAGCCACTCTCTCCTATAGCAAGTTATATAGCAAGCCCCAATTACACAGATTTACATGTACAACCCCCTCCACACACACACACAAACATACACATGTGCATGCACTTACACACACACTTCTGCACACTTGTTTGTTTTGTATCATCAGTGTTCATTCAGCACATGTTTTAGCAAGGTAAATGCATGAATATAAATATGACCGCTTTAATAAGTCCTATGTTTCTGCAGAATTCACAGAGCTTGTGCAGAAGAAGTTCATGTTTGCATATTTTAAATCTGTGTAGCTTTATGAGATAACTCTGGATGAGTTTTGTTTTCTTGCTTGAAGAAAATGCAAATTGTGACTCATTTCTGAACCAAAAATGATTTTGTATTGGCTTCAGATTTACTCTGCACCATCTGTTCTGACTGCTGATAAAGTACAAGGTGTAACATTTTCTCCAAATTTTGTTGTTCCTCCTTTTTAGTGAAGTTGTTTTCCAATGTACTCACATATATTTACAATTACTTTTGTGATATATGGCATGTTAGACTTCATTTACATATAATTGTACCTCTTTTTTTAGGAGAAAAAAGCAGACATTTTGACTTTTTTAAGGTCATTATCAGATGAACATGTGTTGATGTATTATCACTGACAGGTTCATGGCAAAGTTTAGGCAGGATTCTGCTTTAAAACCATTTCATTTTTTAATGACAACAGATGCTATACATTTTTATTAAGCACACACCCTTTATCAAAAATGGCCATTGTTCATTTTACATGCAAGTAGCATATAATAGAACTATCCATGTAAATTTCAGGAACCAGGAAGAAAATTGAAGTTATAAAAAGATAACTTTGAAATTGGGTCAAATTGACCTGAGGAAGTGATGGATGATATAAAGTGAACTTTTGCGCATATCCATCAGATACAAAAGACTTTAGTCACATATCTGTGTGTCCTTCCCCTTGTGTGTGTGTGTGTGTGTGTGTGTGTGTATTTACAGTATGCATTGATCATTTAGTCTTGAGTGCAGCAGAGCTGGAGGTAAAGGGGGATAAAGACCCCTCCTGTTTCATGTTTGCTGTGATATTGTTTCCAGACAGTGCTGGCAGCGTTATTGTCCCGGTGCCCCGCCGTACCAACAACAGCATTTCAGCTGACAAGAGCAGGATCAAGGAAATGACCCAGAACTTTCAGGAAGCATCTGCAGGGAAGGATGTGCACGCTCATCAGAATGAAGGGCAGTGACCTAATGACAACAAGCCTTATTTACAGGATAAATATAGATGGAGGCTTCGCCACAGGCATACTTATATGATCACGTGTATTTACATTAAAATAGACTGTTGACTTCTGTACTGTCAGTTCTAGTGAAGGGCAAGGACTCGTTTTATGACTGATTGTGACCTTAAAGTATCCTGAAGGAACATTTCTGTGCAACAAGTGTCATGACAAATCATGGCTGTAAAAATGAAGGACATGAGGACCCTGTTTAGTGTCAGAGGTGGAGCAGGCGTCAGTTCTGCAGACAGTTTAGGGAAATCCAAGTGAGGAAATCAGCACTTAGTCTGAAACTAAAATTAATCTGGAGGTTTGAAAGAAACTCACAACAGTAACTTTTTGCCTTCTTTCTTCTCTTAGCTTCAGGGTACATGAGCTGCAACGAGCATAATACAACAGGCAGTGACAGTGGTGTGTGCAGAAGAGAGGGCAAGGGGGGCTGATGCCCCCTCTGATGGCTCTACTGTTGAAAAACATGCACCCAAGTGACCTCTTGGGAGCCAAAAAGTGTGCTTAAAGTGCCATCTTCGCAGCCAAATAAAATCTAAAGTGCCCACTTAGGAGCTAAATTGCTCAATTATGTCCTCGTGGTCAACTTTAAGTGCCTTTTTGTTGCCAAACACACGCTAAATTTCCAAATTTGGAGCTAAAGCACTCAAAAGTGCCCTCTTGGGAGCCAGGACATGTGCTACAGAGACCTCTTTGATGACAAACAGGTGCTTTAATGATCTTTTGGGAGCCAAAACAGAGAAGAAAGTGTCTCCTTGTTGCCAAAACACACATTAAAGTGTCAACTTAGTAGCAAAAAGGTGCTAATGTACCTTTTTAGGGGCCAAAAAAAGGATGCTTAAGTGCCTTACAAAGAGTGCCGGTAGTGCTCCCATTTTACAAGTCCTTTTTTAAATACTATAGCTCCTCAACCATCTCGGCTCGTGAGAAAATTAAAACTGTTCCTCAAAGAAGACAAGGAAAGCTTTACTGTGATATCTGAGGTTTTACAAAAAACTACCAAGGAGTCTACATTCAATAATATTTAAATTACAAACAACAACTGATGCAAGCTGATCGTGTTACTGTCACGCTTTACCATTTGGTTTTGCAGAAAGAAAATAGTGTTTCGTAAAAGAAGACAAAAATAAGCTTTCCACGAATGACCTTCAAATCTTTTAAGGCCAAAATAACCAAAAACAAATGTCCAGGTGGCCTGTTCTAAACTTGGCTGATAAAGGTGATGACTTTCTTTTCTTTAAATTGGCCTGTGTTTTTTCAAGATAACATCTAATTTTTTGCTAATTCTGAAAAAAAGAAGCTAATTTTCTTTAGATTACAGGATGATTTCTTATACAGATTAGACACATTAAAGAGATGTGTTGACATAAGGGCTGAATGATATGGATGAAGTTTTAATATCTTGATAATCAATGATGGCTCAATGATAATGAGGTCAGTAGACTGAGATGACCACTCCAGAACCTTCACTTTATTCTGCTCGAGCCAATGGCAGGTTGTCTCGGCCTTGTGTTTTGGTTCATTGTCATTGGAATGTCCAAGTTCATTTCATACACAGCTTCTAGGCTAATTACTGTAAATTTTCCTCCAGTATTTTCTGATAACATGCTGCATTCATCCCTCGTTCATCAGTTTGGACCAAGTTTCCTGAGCCTTTGTAGCTCACACATCCCTAAAACATCAGTGATCCACCTCCGTGTTTCACAGTAGGAATGGTGGACCTTTCATCAAAGGCCTTGTTGATTCATCTCCAAATGTAACGTTTATGGTTGTGGCCAAAAAGTTCAATTTTGGTCTCATCACTCCAAATCATTCATTCTTTCAGAGAGTCCTGCATTTCAACTTACGTTCTTTGTGGGTTTTTCTTTGCATTCCGAACAATTTTCCTGGCAGTTGTAGTCGAAATTTTTCTTGGTCTTCCTGATAGAATCCCTAATTATGAGCATAACTGTATTGTTCAGCTCAGGTCAAAATCTTGAGAAAACAACTTAAATAACTTATCCCAAGAAAATTGAGTTAATTTAATGCAGAAAAACGGTCTCTGAGTGCTCCCTTACAAGAAATTTTTTTTTTTTGCATGAATAGATTATCCATCCGCACACACTGTAAAGATGGATGAGTTATTATAATCAGTTCATGAAGTTATCAAACTATTGAGTTTTGTCCATAGCGCAAACTCTTTACTGTAAATTTCTGCCCAAAAATCACAGTCATTCGCTTGACCCTCATATTCAATGCTGAATAATCTGAGGCCCTTTTTTTGCATTTTCACTCTGACACAAAGATATTTTTTAAACAGAAACCTGTGAATGTAGTTTTACTTCAGGCAAAAAAAAGTGTCAGTAACTGTATCTTGACACTGAAGAACTCACCCCACACACTGGACTGGGACACGTTTAGAAAAGCATCATCATTTGGAAACTATTTATTGAACATTTGCAACCAGATATCAGTTAAATACAGAACTTTCAGCTCTCTCTACGTCCCTCCGCTGCAGGGACAGGCTCCACTTCATTACACTGAGAGGAGGGAATGTTACAGGACTTGGTAAGGCGCACACTGTGCTGGAAGTCATTTGGCTTTCTGTCTTCTGATAATAAAGAGAAAAAAGAAATCTGAGTCTGCCTCTCGAATGTCCAGCTCTGCTTCCTCTCCCCCGCAGCGAGATCCTGCGCGTACAGAACATGGCAAAAATGACACAAAAAGGAGCCGAGAAGAGAAAAACCAGTAAAGACGACTGAGACACACCTCTACTGAATGCGGTCTGAGATGTGTAGGCATGACTGAAGCACTAAAAGTAAAATGATCGACATGAATATATTAGAAAAATGGCAATTAGTCTTTGATAAACACCTCGCCTCACCTACTGCCAACAAGACCAGGGTTATAAATTAAAAACTGTCCAAATAAAATCAATCAACCAACACTTTGGGCCCGTTCAGTTCCACTTCAAGACTGGAAAATCCTCATTTCATAAAAACAAATGGCACTTTTCAGTCTCTTGAACTGGAATCTAAATATCAATGGAATCGACCCCCAACCCTAAAATCAACTCTGTCTAATTTACATATACGGGTCAGGCGCTCTTCAAGCTTCCACCTTTCTCCCTGCAGGATGAGGGGAGGCGGTGGAGGAGGAGGAGGGGGAGGGGGAGGGGGCTCTGTGGTCTCTGAGGGCTAGGCCACGGTCTTGAAGGTCTGCAGTATGAGGTTGGTTTGGTGGATGAGCCGGTTCGCGCTGATGAAGACGTTTATTGCCCTGGGAACAGAGAGAGAGATGCAGTGTGAGACAACAGAGGAGACGCTGGTCAAACAAAGCGCTAAAAGTTTGTGAGGAGGAAGAATGAGGAGGAGGGGGGGAAGTCTTTGGAGACATCTGAAGACCTGCAGCAGGTTAAGTCAACAGAGCAAACATTCCTCGCCCCTGTTTGAAGCGCCATGGTTCAAAAGAGGACACGTCTCTGTCACTTTAATCAACACCTATCATCTAAATTTGGAAAATCAATATCCAGAAGATGCAGAAACCACAGTCTAAGTTTAGTTCTGACCCCCAGATGTGATGAACTTGGTTTAGTGTCTCCTCCTGATTGTGTGAATGTGTCTCTGTCAGCTCCTGGTGTTCCACTTTAAAGAGTGACCCTGTAAACTGGAGACCTTCAGAGGACATCCAGCTTACACCAGCTGTTCAAACACAGTTCAAGTCCTCAGGAATGCATCCCAGTTTACTCATCGGATAAGTATTTAATAATGATTTAAAGCTGTTTGAGAGGGATGCATCTCTGAGGCTCAACGTCCTAAATCAACAGGGTCACTCTTCATGAACAAACACAGGTCGTCACCTTTCAAGTGTCAGCATAACAATCTGTAGAACTGTTTGTCTCCTTCTATGGTGTCATTCTGTCTGGATAGTCTTGGTTGTTGTCTCACTGCCCTCTACTGATCCGGTGGTGGCTATAAATAAATTACCGTACTGTTCTGAACATGAGACAATTTTTTTTGTGGGAAATCCCCTTTAAAAAAGTGTTGTCTTGAGGCTCATTTATGCTCAATGTTAAATACGAATACGGTTGAAGCCTTCTTTCCATACTCTGTGTTCATTTCTTCTGTATTTCTGCATGTTTCCCCCAAATCTTATAGCTACAGACCAAACGGAGCAGTACCACCACAAACTGTGGGGCAGTGTTGCTGTTACTTCCTGATGCGTAGCTCTGGTGAGACACGAAGAAGAAATAACTAGGCAGAACATCATGAAGGAAAAAAAGGATGTATTCAACAGCCTTAACTACCACCACCTCCTAAAACGTTGACTCTTTCTTTGTCTTTTGTGGCAGAGCTACAATTGCCATGTTTGTTTTTGAGTTTGTTGTCATAAACTTCTGATTTTGGGCTGCTCCCCCTGGTGGATGTATTAGTGAACAGCAACGCCAATGTAGCGGGGGTATGAAAGTATGTGAACATTCACAGTGACATAGTTTAAAACGGACGTTAAGATAAAGGGAGTATAAATGAGCCTCTCGGGCGCGGTCACAGTGGCCATTCGAACTCGCCCTGTACTCAAGCATGATTGCCCCTCTCATACCACCGTGTCCCTGCTGGCCAGTACAGCTCACGGTCACACTACCCCAATACGAACCAGATTTAACACAACTACACACACATACACGGCCTGCCCATGTCTATATAAAGCCTCTGATTACAAAACTCTCTCGCCCTTTCTCTTTTTTTGTGAACACACAACCATGAAGAGACAGAAATTACATCCTGGCTTGCAAATAAGAAAAACAACATAGAAAAACAAGGTATCTGATCTATGAGAGGTAACCCACTGATTCATTTAACCCCACCCGCTGTAAGGAAACTGTTGGTTGCACAAGATATTACACTTTTATTATAAAAAACAAAAACAGCCTCTTATTTTGACATAATTTTTTGCTCCATTGTGATATGAGCTGCACTTTGATATGTCAGTATGCTTTAAAATCAGCCTGCTCTATCTTATATTGTATCTATTAATGTTAACAAAGCTAAGTAGAGTATAATTTTCAAAGAAAATGTTGAAAAATGTCTAGGGCCGTCTTATATTCAGATCAATATGGTGATTTAAAGCATGCTCAAGTCTTGTTTGAAAAGATTTGTTTCATGAATGATACTTTTTAAAATCATATAAATGTACTGAGTGTCTTAACAGCATCTTTAAATTACTGATCTGGAATGATAAGAATCATTACATTAGCAACACAATGAATCATTTCAGTAAAGATCTGGAGGTTAGACCACGTTTGTGCAGCTTAAAGCCTGAAAAAGTAGATTAACAGCTTGTTTGCTAAGAGAACTTTTCTGTAATGAGGAGTAAAAATCAAACAGTACACTTACTTTCCGTCTTTGAAGTATGTTTTGAGGGTGTCGCTGAAACTTTTGGAGTATTTCACAAACTCCTTTTTCTGATGCTCCAGGGCCTTCAGGTGCAGAAAGACAACGCAAGTAACATCATTAAAAACAGCACGGGGAGAAAGAGCTGAATGTAAACAGGTGAGTGTTTTTATGTGGAATACTCACTCTGCGATTCTGGTACTGATATTTCTTTATGACGTTGTTGACTGTGTCCAGGAGCTCTTTTATGGCGCTGGCTATGTCTCTGTCAGGAGAGGAGGAAGACAGCAGGAGTGAGGATTCCAGCAAAGGGTGTGACATGAAGTGTGAAGAGCTGTCATTGACCATTGTTTGAAGGACACACATGAGATTTCTGGATAATTCTAACACATGGAGGCTGCTCGAAAAAAAGGACTCAGACTTTTGAGCTACAATCGGCAGCTACAATCTCAATGAAGTTGGGACGTTGGGTAAAATGCAAAAAAAAAAAAAAAAAAAAAAAAAAAAAAAAAAAAAAAAAAAAAAAAAAAAAAAAAAAAAAAAAAAAAAAACTACAATGATTAACAAAGCTTCTTCAATCTATAGTCAACTGAATACACCACAAAGACAAGATATTCAAACTTATTCAAAAAGACGTTCAAACTGATAAACTCTATTGTTTTTCCTGAAAAAAGTCACCCATTTTTTATTTAATGCTGCAACATGTTTCGCAAAAGTTGGACCAGGGGCAACAAAAGACAGAGAAAGTTGATGAATGCTGCAAAAACAGCTGTTTGGATCATCCACAGGTGAACAGGTTCATTGGAAACAGGTGAGTGTCATGATTGGGGATAAAAGGAGCATCACCAAAAGACTCAGTCCTTCACAAGCAAAGATGGAGCCAAGTTCACCACTTTGTCAACAACTGCATGAGCAAATAGTCCAACAGTTTAAGAAAAATGTTACTCAACTGTTGAGAGGACTATTGAGCAACTGAAGTTGTTCATCAACAAGAATGTGAAAGAATTCCAGCTCCAAATCTTCAACAATTAGTGTCCTCAGTTCACAAACACTTATTGAGTGATGTTAAAGGAAAGATGATGTAACAGCGAGAAACATGACCCTGTCCCAGGTTTTTAAGAACGTGTTGCAGCCATCAAATTCAAAATGAGTGAGTGTCTTGTCTTTGTAGTGTATTCAGCTGAATATAGGTTGAAAAGAATGAGTAAATCAGTGTGTTTATCAGCCTAAAAGATGACCCTGTGTAAGAAAAGGAAGAATCTGTGTGATGTCCTCCCTCTCCTGTTTGTGTGCAGCCTTTGAAGCTGCAGCACTCTGCTCATCACCATGTTGGTTTTTGGACCTAGCAGCGGCTCTGCCTGGCATGAAGGGGACGCTGGAGTGTGCTGAGGGGCTGACAGATGGCATAAATCAGATCCAAACAGTTTGCTCAGGGCGGATACATCAGTTGGCTTCTGTGATTCCACACACGGCAATTAATTGACTCAAAAAATGAAATGATGGCACTGATTCAGCCTGCAATGAGAGAAACAGGCATATTCCTCCAGAAATTCTGTGAGGGGTTAAAAATGTTAATGTCTCTTACTTGATAGTCTGTAGAAAGCGTACTCTGTCATTGATCTCATCAGGGATTTTGCTGAGGATGTGTTTCAGGGCTCGGGCCTTGTCGTTGAGGTCCTGGAACTCCTGCTCGGGCCGGTCGATCATGAACTCTGCAGGAAGACGGCGTTTAGTAAAGACACCTCATGGTTTAGGATGGAGAACAGACCAATGAGCTGTGGAGTCACCAAGACCTGTTTTTACCTTCCACATCATCTGCCGCCATGCGCAGTAGAGACTCCGTGAAGTTGATTTGGACGTTCTTTTTCTCCAAGATCTTCATTATGATGTCCTGAGTCAGGCCGGGGTTCTCCCTCTCCGCCTGATAGCGAGAAAAGGAACATAATTAGGTGGACGAGAGCAAAGTGTTCGTATATGAGAGGAAAAATAAGGAAGTTTTTCTTCTCCAACAAAAGCGGCGCGAGGCTTTGAGCTGCGGAGAACAAAGAGAGAATTTTATTGAATGTAAGTTCAGACGAATGCACAAAAGCGCTGCTCCTGAATTATTCAACCATGAATTACAGCAGCCAGGAAGCAGCGGGGGCCGCGCAGACACCAATCAGAGAGACGAGTGAACAAAAGAGCCACAAATGTCACAGTAAAACAGCTGTAAGGTGAGTGCGGCTCCCTTTGGTTTGGGGAACGACAAAGCTGCTTCTCCTTCATTAATACTTCATCTGCGCTCTGAGTGAATACTACAGCTCATCAGCGGCTGCACAACACAGGAAGTCTTCAGCTCCAAGGCTTTTATTATTCCACGGCGATCACAGCAGAGTATGGATTTCTTTTTAAAAGTCACGTCTAATGACACTGTCCAGGTATCACTTAGAAATCAATGCGTCCGTCTGAATATCAGCAGCTTGGATAGATTGATGTCAGCGCGGTTCATCCCCTAAAGTATCAATCATGGAAATGGAGTTGAAAGCAGGATAATGAACTCATATAAACTCAACCTACCAGAGTCGACATGACTGATAACAAAGAGAAGATTTAGAAACTAATCAGAACATTTAATGATTTCATACATTATTCATCGCTAATGTGCCCGAGCTGCAGAGAAACACAGCAAACAGTCGCATCGGAGCCGACTCCAAAACCAGCCACGATTTACACGTTTTTCACTCTTTTCTAATGACTCGTTTTTAAACGATGAGACCCGAGTTAAGGACAGAAAGATGCAGCATCCATAGAGCCCCATCAGAAGCAAATATTCAACAGCATGAAGAGGAACCAATCTGCTGTCAATACCATTAATGCTCTAATCCAGCATGGCAATGAACTCAGAGCTGCTTTAATTTGTGCACAAGCCTGAATTTTCTGCATTTAATGAGAAAATGTATTTAATGCCAACAATAAAAGCTGATATTTCTTCCATTAGATGAGGCCTGGGTCTGATACTTCACAGTTTTAATGAAGCCAAGATGCTGGTGCAGGCCATCAGCCTCAGTCAGATTAATGAGAAATAAACAAAGTGCTCCTGAAATCACTGAGATTGCAGACACATGTTGCACTCAGATACCTCCTTTTCCATGGAGCTGGTGCTCGTTTCAGGCCCGTGCCTAATTTTGCTCGAGTTCTAGGTGCTAAAAACTGGTGATCAGCAAGCACCAAGTCTTTGCTGGGCCGGGGCGAAGTATTGCATACATCTGGGGCAGTGTTTCCTCATTCAAAACTCGAAATCTGAGTGAAATTAAGGCAACAACCTGTTACCTCTGTCACAGATCAAGTCTACACCTTCTTTTGTCTGAATTACACAATGAGATCCTTTCTGCCTCTCTTCACAACTCTCCTCTGCTATCTCAGTGCAGGGAAGAGTTCCGCCCCGATGCACTAGACTCAAAAACGTGGGGGCACATGCATAGAGACCAGCACACTCTGTCTGGCAAACAGTGAGCCAAATCATCAAAATCAGACATATTACTGAAATTTCTGAACTTCCTGTTGGGAATTCACTGCATGTGGAAGAGACTTTTTTGTAGGTCTGGGCGTGATAGTTATGCACAAAAAGATTCAGGCCTGCAACAAGGGATGCATGATATATATTGATGCATATTGGTATTGGCTGATATTAGCTCAAAAATGAAGCATTGGTTATTGGCAGATATCAGTGTTATCAGACGATATTAATTGATTGAATGTCTGACCTAGGCACCATAACCCTGGTGTGAAGAAGACATGCATAGCAAAACGGGAACAGAGATTGTTTCCTCAATTGGGAAATTAGCCAAATTGTCCCTGGTTGTGGGTCTTGTTTTGATTGACTCAAGAAAACCATTTAGTAATAAAGTATTTTTTGTACGATTTTGCACAGAAAATAATACACAACAAATGTGATAGTATGTACGCAAAAAATTATCGGTATCAGTTGTTGACTATATGAGGCTCCGTTTACACGACAACGTTTCACAGCGCAATGAAAAAATTCTGCGTTTACACCAATGACTGTATATAGAATGGACAGCGTGCTTCCGCCTGTCACCGTTCTACGTTTTTGAAGCCAAAAAACCCCGTTTCTCTATCCGCCATTGTGCAGCCAGAGTCTGCGCAGTAGAGAATTTCCGGTGGAGCCAAGTAAAATAGAGAAATAAAAATATTTATTTCTTCTTCTTCAGAAGGTTTAGTCTCCTTTTGGCTCTCTTTTCCGAAGTTTTTTATATCCCCGGTAAAAACTACTCACGAACGGCAGCTGTCAACTATCGTAAAACGGAACTTATATCACGGTTTTTAACGTCCAATAACTAATGAGAAACTAACTTCTCGGAAAAAAAACACCTGAACTCCATGCAGCCAGATGACATCGTCATACTACCTTAGTGTAAGGATGAGAGAAATGTTTCTACGAGGTATCGTAATTTTTTTAAGTTTTCCCGGCTCATATCTGGAATACATGGGGAGGCGGGGCTTATGCCCTATACTGCAGCCAGACACCAGGGGGCGGGGCATCTGCTGGAGGCTTCACTTTGAGCCGAACGTCGTTACGTCCACTCATTATACAGTCTATGGTTTACACGGATACACTTGGGGACTGAAAATAGTGTAGTACGTATGTCAGGCCTGTAGGTGGCAATATAACTATGGAAGCCCCATACATGACAATGGTAGAAGCCGAAGAAGAGGTGAGCTGGTGTCCTGGAGTTTATATTAGAAAACTTCTTCTCTAATTGCAGAAATAGTGCAGTAAATGCAAATTATTGGTAGAAGGTAGTCAATAGATTCAGCAGCAGAAGAACGAAAAGGTAGATCGCTGCTGTTGTTGTTGTTGTTGTTGTTGTTTGTTTCCTGCCTGGCACAGTGGAGGCTTATTGTGCACGTGCAGAGCTGAACGTGACGTCTGCATATGCATATCCAAGATTTACCCGGCGGAGCGTTGACACGAGACGGTGAAAACAGCATTTTGGAAAGGTTCCACTCTGGATTGCGTTTCCAAAAGTTTGCGTTTTCAGTCGGCGAATATGCGCCATTTCCATGTATGCATTTCGTATATCAGTCAAAAATCCAAAATGGTGCATCCCTACCTATAACTGAAAGTAGCGGGAGGAGATGTGTTTTTGGCACTTATAAGCATGAAAACACTGGATTCATACATTTTTTTCCATGACTGAATTTTCTGACATGCTTTGTTCTGACTTTCAGCAGGATGAAAGCACTTTGGGGTTAAGAAAAAAATTATCATTAAGGTTTCAAAAAGGCCTTTATTCTGACCCTCATCACTCATGTATCCAAACGTACCTTTATGAAGGCTGCTCTGAGCGTCTGAGCTGCTGATAGGTTGATCCTCTCCAGCTGATGAGAACAGGAAGAAGAAAAACAGACGTTAACTGTTGCTCAGCTGCTGTTCCTGTCACATTAAGATTTTAAAGTGCAGCTGTGTGCTCGGATGAACCTTAACATTTGTACCAGGTGATGTATCCTGATCTTAATCAGACACTGATTTGATTTGATCCCCTAAAGGGAATAATCAGGACTCAAATCTGTCTGTGTCATAAGGATTTATTAAAACTGCAGAGAGAAGCAGTCTCCATGGAATAATTTACAAACCAGCCTCATGCCCTCTTTAATCCTGCATTTATTAAATCAGTGCTGCAACATTCTTTTTTCTTCCTGTAACAAAAAGACTGAGTGAAGATAAAGCTTCACATTCTGGTATCTTAAGATTCAAACTCACTCAGTATGAAAGCATTAACACTGACACACACTCAAGAAGCTGTGAGCTGTATTTTAGGAAGTCGACTTTTTGTTTTTTTACCTCGTTGAATACGGGGTACATCACAGCGTACAGCGTCATGGATACCATGGAGTTTGTCTCCGCTTCATTCTTCATCTCCTCCATTGTCATCCTCCAGGGAGGAGCAGCTGTTGGTGAAAAGGTGAGGAGGAATCTGCAGCTCACACACACTCACACATACACACTCACCCACACACACACTCACCACACACACTCTGAAAACCGCTCAAGCTCCAGAGTGACGAGAGCCTGGTTGGAGAAATGCAGGGAGAAAGAGAGAGCAGGGTAAAGATAAAACCGAGTATTGCAACTTTCCTGAAATAACTCTGTGGAAAAAAATGGGTGAACTTTGCCCAAAAATGTCAGTCTTTTTTTTAGCATGACAAAACAATTTAAGATTCTTGCCAGGGATTGGCTCATCCTAGAACAGGGTACCTGCAGATTTTGGCAAGTCAAATTTAAGACTTTTTAAGACCTTTTTGATGCCACTTTAAAAGAAATTTAAGACCAAAAACACATAAATATGGTCGGTAGTTTGGGGGTCCTGCTGTATTACCACCAAATCTTAGCATGTGCCACTTAATGGGACTCATTCAAGTTTACTTTTTGACTGTTTATTGAACACAAAGTTGCACAATGGTTAACAGCTGTATGTAAAAGTGCAAACAATGACACAAAGTCATAGACTGCCTAGCTAGGACGCAGATAAATTATATCAGCAGTTTGTAAGACAGTTTTCACTATAAATCTCCTTCTGGAAAAGTCCCGCAAAAAAGAAAAAAATAATAATAAAATCAATAAACAAATAATGCCCTCAAAAATGGATGACCTTTGTGTAATTTATTTAAAACCAGAATATGACATTTCGAGGTTGTGTAAAATAACCAGTTAACATTCTTTGCGGTAGATATTTTTTGCTCTACACCAGTGTTACTCAACCCTGCTCAACCAAAGAGACAACTTGTTGAAAACTACCTTTACAGGAGAAACAATTTAAGTGGTAAGTAACTATAAAAATGAGTTTAGGGATGCAAGAATGGTCAAAAAGTAACAAAAGTTGGGGACACTTGGTCAGGTAGTAGCAAAACTTTTCAGAGGTCTAACATTTCTGTCTGAAATATTCTTTTTTATTGATCTTATGTAATATTCTAATTTCCTGAGATGCTGAATTTTTTGTTGCCGTTATCTGTGAGCCATAATCAGCAACATTTCAAGGAAGAAGGCATGAATTAATTCACTCTATTTATACTGAGTCTATACAGCATCTACGTTTCACTTTTTGAAACAAGCTACCAATTATCTAACTTTTTCATGATATTCCACTTTTTTAGATACACCTGTTTATGCAAACAGTTTTTTTTAGTATTCTACCAAAAATCCTACTTTTCTTCCTTATATTCATGTTTTTCTCATTCAAAATGAGAATAATAATTTAAAAAATATCATCACCTTAAATAAAGAAATTGATATCAGCCACACATAACATGGGAACCTAAAACTAATCACAATAAATCGCAGTTGCAATGCAGGAAAAAATAGTCCCAATTAGATTCATTCAGCCCCACTCAACACCATTTTTGCTACTCATGACTGCTTTTTTTTACCATTTAAGTAGTTTCAAAGTTTTCTCCCAATTTTCTTGCCAATTTCCGCTGCTTTCTGAACATTGTTACCAACTCAGACTCAAGTTTTATTGCTACTTCTTGCTGTTTTTGCCACTTTTAGGTCTCTCAAAAGTTTCTCTTGCAAAGATAGTTTTTGTCTCTTTGGTTGAGCAGGGATGAGTAACACTGGTGTAGAGCAGAAAACATTTACTGCAAAAAAAAGCGTCTGGTATTCTGACACATTTGAAGTTACAGAAATATTGTATTGTCTACTAATTTGCAATTAATTCCCCAGTATTAGTCATGACTGTGTTCTAAAAAGTCAAAATCAGACGTCATGATAATCCCTTAAACTCTGACAAACAAGCCTGTTATCTCAGCTTGAGATAATAGGATTACTTCACCTGTTATCACCTTAAAATACACTCTGTAATCTCAAGATTGCAACAAAGAAAATGTAGGAATATCATTCCCTCTCTGTGTTTTACTCTTTACACTGTATGTAAGCGATGTAGAATAATTCGGAATGATTTAATTCTGGAATTAACACAGTGATCTGGGCAACTGCTGCACAGTTTCTTCTGTAGTGTTGTGATAAAATTCAGCTTCCAGTTGTATCCACTGATCTCTGCTCTTATGTCTCTTTGTAAATATGAGTTCAAAGAGCTCATTGCAGCGAGTGGCTGAGACTTTAACCTTCATACCACCAGGAAAGCACTGGCATTTGGTGCTTGGCATTTGTTGAGGCAGAGATTAGCCAGTGGAATTGGATTTTGGAAGTTGCATCTGTTTACTCAAATCGAAGCACTTTCTGGGTAAGCAGTGCAGCTTTTAAAAGGGATATTATATAAATGTGAATGCAGATAAACTGGCAAACATCAGTGCGTACTTTACTAAAATGTGTGAGAAGTGGCATGTGGAATGACACCCTGCGATTGTCCTCTAGAATTTTGATTTGCAACAAATGTAAAGAATTATGATATAATATCCTACATAATATCCATGTAACACCCTACATTTATAATAAACACACAGCAGGAGTTTCATCAAATTGTTCCAAATATATCAGTCGCGCAGGCACCAGGTTGCATTGCCAGTGGAATGCAATGCAATCCAGGGATTCTGGAGGGCAACATGTACAAACATTAGTGTCGTAATAGGTCAACAGGTGTCAGTAAATCCATTTTTATGTTTGTTTGGAAGTGCCTAAGTTTCAACAACATGAGGAAGTGATTCAATCATTATTCATTTTGGCAAGAGGAGCATTAATGGTGTAGTTGGTTGGAGTCCACCCCCCTCCTGTTTTTACATGGGAATCTATGATATCTGAGGTTGTGACTCTTGCAAAATTGGGTCATTGCATTAATGGGAGGCTTCACATCTTTTGACAGAAATGGAAGAGACCATTCGAACTTCTCAGAGTTCAATGCAATTTGGAACTGAACGAACTGGAAACACACTTGAAATAAACATTACAGAAATCTGACCAATATATGTTTCACTTTTATATTGTTTCAGTTTGAGTGTTATGTTTCTCTCTTTTTCTTTATGAACTAGTCTTGTTACCTTTTACAAACTCTAATTTATTAAAAAGGATTTTTGTTTGTTTATCTTTGGAAGGTAAAAAAGTTTTTAAAAAAAGGACATAATGCATCAAACATACCCAAGGCATGTCTTTACTAATGAATCCCATTTTACCATTCTGCTCCCATACTCAGTAATAATGATATAAACCCACAGCTGGTGTAGATGTATTTGTCATGACTGCATTATCCTGGAAGAAGCTTGATAAAGAGCAGACTGTTAGAAACAGGGTCAGGAGGGGAGTGGCTCAGTTATCTGTTGCCTGGCAGGTGTTTGAGAGAAGAGTGTCACCAAACAGTTATTCTTCTGTATGAAAACGTAATAAAGAAGACAATCAGGTGCTATTAAAGATTTATCACGTTTTTCGTGTTTTATTTTGATAGAAGTGGAATTTTAAAGGACAAAAACAACACAAAGTAGTGTTGGGCAGCTTATACCCGAACCATTGCCAATAAAGCTGTAAGCATTAATCTATCCATGTGACTCTACTATTATTTTTCTGATCAGGAACAGTTAGTTATATGTGTTGGATTAATAACCTGAACACGGAGCGTGGTGCGATGGTTGGATTTGTCTGAACTGACGAGCAAACTCAGCTCCTCCGCTAACTGATAACGGCTAACCAAGTAGCCTGTGAGTATATATCTCTGCCTAAGTATTTCAAGGAAGCAAGTGGATATAGAAACTACATGTTTTAACAAGTATTGATATGATTTGGTCACTAATGATCCCGATCGAGTCGTTAAAACACCAAAAAAGCGGCCTGTGCTCGACGAAATCGGTGGTAGCAAACGGCTAATAGTTAGCAGCTTAGCTCAGAGCTAGCTGCAGTAATTTGGAGGTTTGGACCACAAACGGGATAAAATACTCCAAAAATGATTTAAGAGCACAGACGTGAGTCAGTTTATGAGTGTCGGATGTGAACTCGTATCTACCTTAGGTCTGACTTCTTATCTGGGCTGGTTTCTTCGTCGTTTGTCTTTTAGCTTCAATGTTTTCTTCACAACTTCAGGCGGAAGTTTTTTAGGACTGGCCCCAGCGACATCTTCCGGACTGAGCAGACAGTGACCAATCAGAGCAGAGCAACGCTCTCTCCAGGAATTACGTCTCAGACATCCTAACACAAATAAGAATTCACCAATTTAAATAAATATGAGTATAAATGAACACAAATGAATAAGTGAAGACATGTAAATATATTTTTAAAAATGAAATAAATAGGAATTTAAGTGAACACAAATAAATAAGTGAATAAATGTAAATAGTAAAAAAAAAATCAAATAAACAGATATAAATTAACACAAATAAATAAGTGAAAAAAGGAAAAAATATCAAATAAATAAATAAATAAGATAAACATTAAAAATAAAGTGAAAAAATTTGAATAAAAAATCAATATCTAAGTACACATTCTTTTTTTAATTTCAATATTCTTATATATCAAAATTGTATAGTTCATCTCGAACCATGTTTCTAAACTTTGGGGTCGTGACCCACATGGGGTCAACTGGAATCCAAACAGGGTCCCCTGAATGTGTAATTAATCATTTAAAAATTATTCATTGATTAAAATATTTTTTCAGTGATTAGTATTATATTTAAAGTGGTAACACCACACACAGAACAAGTGTAATTCACATGTTATAGCTTTTAGTTAGCATCCTATTAAGTGTTTAGTGTTTTTAGTAGTAGTATTCAACTATTAAGTATATCATTACTTTTTGGCATTTTATTGTCAAATATTTTATTACCAAGTATTTACCAATACTGAACTATATGCTTGCTGTTTCTTTGTTTTATCTTTGTATACAGTTATTAATATTGTTTAGTTCTCTCTGTCTTCATAGTCCCTTTGGAATAAATTCAGTCTTTTTTATTTGAAAGTTTACTTAGAATAAAGTCATTACACTGATAAGGGAAAAGAAAACAGTCACTTTGTGCACTAACCCTAGCTACTCTGCATTTGCAACACAGAATGAATAATATGGACAAAAACTAATTCTAAAAACAAATGTCATATAATTTGTGATGGAATGGGGTCACAGCTCTAAAAGGTTGAGAGTCACTGATCTAAACTACAATTTCTACTTCAAAATACTGATTTTTTGAAAAGGAAAAAAAAGACAGTCCAAAGACAGTTCATAGTTCTTTGATTCATCATTTATTTCATTCAATAATATGTTTTTTGATACTTAAATACATTTTTTGAGTGCTACAGAGTTGAGAACTTCTGGATAGAGGTCATTAAAAAAAGCACAACTTCAAGTCCTCCTTGAAACCAAACTTGTGCGTAATTGCTTTCTTTGGAGCCAAAACACATGCTCAAGTCCTCTCCTGTAAGCCAAGAATCATTTAAGTCAAGATCTAGTTAAAAATCAATCAAGTAGGATGTACAAATGGTGTTAAAATTTGAATGCATTAAAGAATAAAATAAAGTTGAATGCCTTTTTATTTTTATCAGATGCAAAGGATTCTGGCACTCACTTCCACAGTGCATGGGGAGGAAAAAAAGTGTATCAGGGTCAAAACTCCAAAAGTTCTTGAATGAAAGAGATAAGTTTAAGTCTTGTTGAAGTCTTTATCAGAGGAGGTCAGCTGACTCTTTGAATGCTGCCTCTGAGTGATTCATTCATCTGATTCTGGATGAATACAATGGTGAAAACCAAACTGGTTTCCCTCAGTATTCAAACCCGAATCTGATAATGAGCCATGAAACCAATTTCCTATTTTGACTCATCACTAACTTGATGAACTCTGACATGGATTAAAATCATTCTAATAAAGAGATTTCACTGAACTTTCTGAGGTTTGAGAGATCTTTGTTGGACCCTCCCATCACCACTTTGACAGCTCACACAGACCTCAGCTATTCGCTGCCTTTAACACGCGGCCGTGAAGTCCTACGTCCTCATATGTTACGTAAGCGAGGATGGAGAGTTCTGATTGGCTAAATATCTCGCACAGAGGAGGACAATTAATTGCGCTCTAAGGAAGCAAGGAGGCAAGTCACCGGTATTCTGAGACTACAAGAAGAGAAAATTCCTATCCAGATAGAAGAAGATCCACCTGAGAAATCCACCAGAACATCTTTTAGACGAAGATTCATCCAGAAGGTGAGAGGGCTTCCGGTTTCACTCCTGCTGTGAGGAGCGCGCTGCTCATTCATTTACATTTCCGTCTTTCCTCACACTCTGAAAGAGGAAATTAACCAAAGATGTTCTGTCAGGATTGATTCAAAGTAAAAAAGAGAGATAGTATATTATTCTCGTTGTCCTGAGAGCAGGGCACAGCCTGCGTAGAGTGACGTGTTGAGGAAACGCAGCTTTACGCATGATGCCGGCAGAGTTACCTCATGTTTCTCTGACACAACTTCTCCTTGTTTGACTCTACAGCCATGTCTGTGAACATCCACATCAACAGCCCCAATGTGAAGTACACAGACACTCACATTGTGTCCCAGTATTCCTACCAGACCTCATCAGTGCGCAGAGATGGGAACAAAGTCACAGTGAGTCTCCAAACATGAGCCTGTGAGTGTGTGAGCATGCGCAGTTCTTCTAATTTGTGCTGTCTCCAGGTGACCCCACAAACTACTGAGATGACCTTCCGTACAGAGAGGCGTGTTCCCCGCCTGGGTGTGATGCTGGTGGGCTGGGGGGGCAACAACGGGACCACGGTCACAGCCGCTGTCCTGGCCAACAGGCTGGGCCTCACCTGGAGGACCAAGACCGGCCTCAAAGTGAGTGAGAGCCACACAGACAGATCTGGATACCGTACCATACTTAATGTAGAGTGACCATATTCCAAACCCCTAAAGAGGACCCTCTACCCAGCCTCTTGGATAGAATACCCTAAGATACTCAAACAAAGTAGCTTCGTAATCATACATTTATTCAAAACACTCCTTTTCTGTGTGCAGGGAGCATTTCCTATGATGTAAACAAAAATAATGGACTGAGGCCCATTTCTGCCAGTTAAAAAAAAAGGCATTAAAAACTGGATTTGTTGAGATTTCTTTGACCACAATTTTAAACTTTCTATCTCTAAGTTTGACTATTTATCTCATGACTTTGACTTAACAGCTCAGAGTTAATTTTTTTGGCTCAAAGTTTCAACTTTTAATCGCTGGATTTTTACTTAAATATCTTAAAATTTTGACTCTGTATCTCAGATTTTGATCTCAAAAACTGACTTTAGCTGAAAACTTTTGGTCTGAATTTGAACTTTTTTTTTTATCCCAAAAGTACAAATTTTAAATCTCAAATATTGACTTCTAATCACATAACTTTGACTTTTAACCTCTAAATTTTGAACTTTTTTCTATCTCAAAATTCCATCTTTTTCACATAAAGATTTTGACTATATAACTAATATATTTGACTTAAGCCCAAAATTTGATGTTTTTTTTTCTAGTTATCTCAAAATGATAACTTTTTATCTTAGAATTTTGACCCTTTCTATCAGAAAATTTGACTGTCATCTCAAAATATTGATGTTTTTATCTAGAAACTTTTACTTTTTAGCTCAAAATTTGGACTTATTTTGCAGACCCTTTGGTGCAAAAACTGACTTAATTTGGCCAAATGAAGATGCTCAACTCTGGTCATAACCAGGACAAAGAGAAATGTTCTATGTAGTTTTTCCGTAAAAGTGCATTTCTAGTGCATGTTTCAGTGCATGCTGATTTTATAAAATCCATCTGGACATAACTTAACAGCCAAAATTGAGTACTTGTCCGGACAAAAGAGGACATTTGGCCACTGTACCTGAAGTATCCCCTGATTTCTAGTTACGTTACTTAGAGGATGCTTATCATGTGGCTTAACCTGCAATGATTTCCATACAAATGAAGTCAGACCTCTAGCTGCCTTAAGGTAGGCAAAGCAGAAAATCATCCCTTGTAATCCCTTTTATAGAACATTTATTTAGTTAAGCTGCTAAAGCATGAAAATACATCTTAAGAAAAGTGCTTAAAGGTCCATATGCTAAGTGAAATCTTTACCACCAGACTATAATAGGATGAGCCGCCATGAGGGAGGCTCTTCATGTCCTGTTTTATAAATATAGCTCACTGTATGTCCCATGATACAGCAGAGGAGACTCATTATAAGCCGGGGCTCCTGACATGTTCAGCAGAGTGTTAAAAGCTTAACTGAGGAGGGTTTGAGGAAAATGTCCAAACATGGACATCCACTCACCTCTGCTCCTCCACGTTCATGTCTGCAGGATTTAAGAATCTTCCAGGACTTAGTTTTGTTTTTTTTCCTCCTCAGAAAGCGAACTACTTCGGCTCCTTCCTGCAGGCGTCCACAGTGTGTTTGGGGTCAGGGCTTGAAGGTGACATCAATGTGCCATTCCGTGACCTCCTCCCCATGGTGCATCCTGATGACATCATCTTTGATGGTAGGAGACTGCTCCCTACATCTCCTCAAAACGTAACATAAACAGCAACAGCACTTTAACACACGTTTTGTCTCCTGAAAGGGCACTTTTCAGATTTTGGCTCCCAAGAGAGCACTCAAGAAGGGATTTTGTCTCCAAGGAGGTGCTTTAGTGCATGATTTGACACCCAGGATGACAGTTTATTTTGTTTTAATCAGCCAAAGGGGCAGGTTATCGTGGTTCCCCAACCAGGAGGGTACTGTAGCGTGTGGTTTGGCTCCCAACCAGGCACTTAAGCATGTGATTTGCTCTCAGGAGGGCAGTTTATCATGTTTTGACAATGCATTTTTGCTCCCAAGAAGGCAGAAAATGAACATTGCCCCCTAAAAGTGCACTTTAGGGTGTGTTTTTCGACAATTATGGTTTAGTTTTCAACAGTTGGACTATAAGAGCCCTCCTGACCCCCCTTTGTGCACACCACTGAACCTGAGTCATATTTGAAAGAGAGCAGGTAAGGTAACATCAGGGAGATCTGACCCTCTAGGAGGCCATGATAGTGAGAGTGCAGTCTGCTGCTTCATGAGTGGAGATCTATTTTTAGACCCGTGCAGTCCAGGAGCTGAGAACGACAGATGTGTCAGCTACTCGCTCATTCTCAGACTGTTTGTGTTCACAGGCTGGGATATCTCCTCTCTGGATCTGGGCAGTGCAATGGAGAGGGCGCAGGTGTTGGACTGGTCTCTACAAGAGCAGCTACGTCCACACATGAGCCGCATGAAACCCAGACCGTCTATCTATATCCCAGAATTCATTGCTGCAAACCAGGAGAGCCGTGCAGATAATGTCCTCACAGGAACCATGGCTCAGCAGGTAACGTTTGGTCAATTGTGGGTAAAAATGAGTAAATATGAACAATAAATATCTTGTCTTTGTGGTGTATTCAATTGAATATATGTTAATCAGGATTTTCAAAGCATTGCATCCTGTTTTTATTTACATTTGACACAACGTTCCAACTGTAATAGAGTTGAGGTTGCAGATCCACGTGATATTATCCGCCATACACGTTCATATCGACAGAGGGTTGATTTGTAACTCTGTCACCACAACAAGCAACAACTTATCATTTACAAATGTCTTGGTTGATACATTTTTTTAGCAAAGTTGTCTCCATCCACGTCTGACTCTACTTTGGACCTGTCTTAATAAGTGAGCTGTCTCACTTTGTAAACAGCTGTAGTGTTAACATGTGACTCTGACTTCTTTCTCTTTTCCAGGTGGAGCAGATCCGGGCTGACATCAGAGACTTCCATCAGTCGAGCGGTGTGGACAAAGTCATCGTCCTCTGGACCGCCAACACGGAGCGCTTCTGCGATATCATACCCGGCGTCAACGACACGGCAAAGAACCTGCTTGCTGCAATCCAGGTGAGAGCTGGCTGTAAAATCTTACCCAGAATGCTTCGAAAGTAGAACATCCAGTGTGATCGGCTTTCCCCCCCCATCAGCCTAAAAGGCTTTGATGGCCCGTGGCTGTGAATCACCCACATAAACTTTAATTTCCTCTGAAGTCGAAGGACCAAACAGTAATCCTCCGTCACGTTTAGTGATTAATAAAGCTTAGAGGATGAAAGATTAGCAGTCCTACATCATCACCGGGCTAAAACTGATCACAGAGGAAAATTGTGATTTGCCTCCTGTTGGTGATTTTTATTTTATCCCCTGCTTCTACAGCCGAAACAGTCTGTTCTCCAGTCAAAGGTTTCCTCTCTTTCTGTCAGGCTGGAGCAGAGGTCTCCCCCTCCACGCTGTTTGCAGTCGCCAGCATCTTGGAGGGCTGCGCGTACATCAACGGCTCCCCTCAGAACACTTTTGTACCAGGGGCTGTGGAGCTGGCCGTGCAGAGAGGGGTCTTCATCGGGGGTGATGACTTCAAATCTGGTCAGACTAAGATCAAGTCTGTGCTGGTGGACTTCCTAGTCAGTGCTGGTATCAAGGTAAGAAAAGAGAGTGTGGATTCAAAGGTTCAGTTCCAATAAATATGCAAAATGTTCAACCAGAAGCACTAAAGTGGAGATTGTTTCCTTTCTTCTCTACCTTCAGGGAACACTCATTTATTCTGCTCCTGCTCCCCACTGCATTTCACACTTGAAAGCATCTAATGAGAATATATTTAACAGCTTAAGTCAATTGTTTTTATTTATAAAGCTCCTAATAAGCCCACAGTCTGCACCACGTACTACTTCCTCCATCCTCAGAGGACACGGCCTAATCGTCCAGCCAGTTAATATGAGACTAAGATGACAGCTCCAGACCCTCTGCAGCATGTTCCTCCCTCTTTAATAAGCTCCTCTCACCCCTCACAGCCCACCTCCATCGTCAGCTACAACCACCTCGGAAATAACGACGGGAAGAACTTGTCGGCGCCGCAGCAGTTCCGCTCCAAAGAGATCTCCAAGAGCAACGTGGTGGATGACATGGTGCAGTCCAACCCCATCCTGTATGCACCTGGAGAGAAACCTGACCACTGTGTGAGTGACTGACACACTCTTTCAGACACTTAATAAAACCCGATGTGAAACTCTGAATGTATGAATCACTGCATTTATAAGACAGTGCATTTGTGAGAGGCTGCATGAATGTGATGCTACTGTACTTACGAGAAGCGGCATGTATGACACCATGAGCTCACTCTCAAATAATCAAACTGTTCTGCATGTATGGGAACCTGCATGTATGAGACGGTGAATGAATAAGACACCTCTGCATGTACCAGACCCCTCATGTATGGGATGCTGCATGGCAAGGGTGCTACTGCATGCATAAGTTGCCACTGTGTGCATAAGTCACTGTGAGCATAAGTTGCCACTGCATGTATGAGACGCCACTGCATAAATATTATGAGCTACAACTATGAGACACCACTACATGTATGAGAAGCAACATCCATTAGACACCACTACATGTATGAGACACAGTTTCAGTGATTAGACTCTGCACGTATAAAATGCAACTGCATGTCTGAGACCCTGGATGTATCAGCTGCCTACTGTACGAGGTGCTGCATGTCAAAGATGTCACTGTATCTATACAACACTGCATGTATGAGATGCCACCCCATATTTAAGATGCCACTTCATGTGTGAGACTCTTGATATAAGCTACATTCTACTGGTAAGTCCAGGAAAATGTCTTATTTCAAGCTATTTAAAGACATAAATGAGGACTGAATTGCTTGTAACAAGTAAATAAAAATCTGCCAATAGGATAAGAAAAAAAAGTTTCTTGCATTAAGACTTTTTTCTTATCCTGTTGGCAGATTTTTTGACTTGTTACAAGTAATTTAGACCTCATTTTTGTCTTTAAATTACTTAAAATAAGATATTTTTATGACCTGTTCTGGTGAATGAGGCTCAAATCAAGAAAAATATTTTTACTTCAAATCAGAGATAATGACTTGCTTAGATTTCAGTTATTGCAGTACATGACACGGCATTTATTAGATGCTGCATCAATGACCCTCAGCTTGTATGAGATGCAGCATTAATGAGACCCTTTCTGCACCTATGAGCTACCACTGCATGTATAAGACACAACTGCATGTATGAAACATGTATGTATAAAAACCACTGCATGTGTTAGGCTGAGCATGCTACTTGTTTTAATGATTACTGTGTGGTTTAAGTAATTGTTTTCCATGTAATTGTTTTGTTGTGTAGACCCCAGGAAGACTAGCAACCACTTTGTGGAAGCTAATGGGGATCTAAATAGAGAATAAAGAATAAGGAATGCATGTCTGAGACCATGGATGTATCAGATGCTTCATGTATGTGATGCTACATGTTTCAGATGCCACTGTCTGTATGAGACACTGCATGTATTTGATGCACGTTTAGCAGACACTTCATTTATGAGACTGAGCATGCATGAGAAGCTGCAGCATGTTTGAGACATTGCATGTAGGAAAAGCTGCATGTGTGGGATGCATATTTAGAAGACACTGTTTTTATGAGATGCTGCATTGATGACACTGAGCATGAATGAGACCGTGAGCTCAGCCTCATTAAGTGTGACTGTGACTTGTTCCAGGTGGTGATCAAATACGTCCCCTACGTTGGAGACAGCAAGCGAGCCATGGATGAGTACACCTCAGAGATCATGATGGGAGGGACCAACACCATCGCTCTGCACAACACCTGTGAGGTCAGTGGTCTCAGCTCAAACACAAACAGGCTGCTGTGTGACAGTCACTGAGGTGGAGGTGGAGGAGGAGGAGGAGGACCGCAGCTTATGTTAATCCTGCTTAACGGGTCTTTGAGCTAATTTAAGGAGACGTCTTCAAGTCGTTGACTCATTGCTTTAACCCACATACGGAAATTTCCACACCTGGCCTGAGATAACCTGAACTGTCCGTGTGCAGACACAGGAAGTAAAGATTACTCCTCAGTGCAGTTGCATTGAAGGTCTGAATTTTGCCATCTTTGGCGCACCCTAGTGGTGAATTTACAAGGTAAATCTTAGACAGATGTGTGCAGCCATTGAAGGTCTAAAAAAGAAAATACTCTTTATTTGTATCTTTATGGGGATTGTCTTACTTTGTTATAAAAAAGTGTATAGAATCAGCATCCTAGGTAAGACCCATCCAAGAGTAATAAACAACACTGCTCTAAAAATTGGGAGGAAGAAGCAGGAATAGACTTGTGAGTGGAAGCTAAGGAGGAGAAATGCAGTTTAAAGTGACCGATAGAGAGAGACGAGGAGACGATACTCAATGACATCATGATAAAACAAACACAGGGATGTTTTATAGACAGTGTGGTTGTAGCTCACTCTCATTTATACTGTGGTTTTCCAAAACTGGATTTGTATTATCATGACTTCCATAAAACATTAAGTGAAGAGTGTAAGACAATTTACTTGGGTCAGATTCTGTTTCTCGGCATGAGAAGAGATGCAAAGCTGCTCTAAGTACTTTTATCAGCCAGCAGAAATTAAGGGGGGGGACTTTGGTGGTTTTGGTGCCCATCTTAACCGCGTTCAAAGCTCAAATAAACCTCTATTTTTCTTTCCCTGGTGTTTTAGAAAACTCTTCTTTCAGACAGGCTGCTATCTCTTTAAAGGGACTGTGAGGACTTTATGTGATCTCGAAAAAGTCTGATCATACTCCTCAATTTAAAATGAGATAATCAGCCCCAAGTTAAGTTATCTCTAAATGGTATTCCTCAGCTTCCTGATCAGGTCAGACTGGACTGGATTGATTTACGGCAGGTCTAAGGCTCTTATGACAACACCATCCGGGTAATGAAGTCTAGCTGTAAGAAGAGAGATCTGTGTTTTTCTCTGATGAAATCAATGTCTGTGATTTATTTAGTAGTAATAGTGGAAACAGGAGCTGGACTATCTGACAGAAAAGGCACAGAAGAGCAGGAGAAAGAACAACAGGAGAGTGATAGAGCACAGGCTAAAGGCTAAAACATGAGCTAAGGGCTAAAACACAAGCTTTTGCATGAACTGGCGTGAACTTTTATTAGGTAGAGCAGAAAATGATGAGTAGAAATATCAAACTGTTTGAATAAATTTAATTTTACAAAAGGAAAATGACAGTTTTATTGTACTCTCTTCACAGCAAAGATAATAAACTTGTCTGTAGTTGATCTGAAGTATGTATTATCTACGGTTGTGCTCACAAGTTTACATACCCCGGTGGAATTCATGATTTTTTTGGCCTTTTTTTCAGAGGATACAAATGATAACACGAACAATTTTCTGTCACTCATGGTTAGTGGTTGGGTGAAGCCATTTATTGTCAAATAACTGTGTTTACTCTTTTTAAATCAAAATCACAAAAAGAACTACCAACTCAAAAGTTTACATACCCAGTTCTTAATAGCGTGTATTTCCCCCTTTAACATGACAGCTTGAAGTCTTTTGTGGTCATTGTGGATGAGGGTCTTTGTTTTCTCAGATGGTAAAACTGCCCATTCTTCTTGGCAAAAAGCCACCTTGTTCCAGTAAAATCTTGGGCTGTCTTGCATGAACTGCAGATTTGAAATCTCCTCAGAGTGGCTTAATAATATTGAGTCTGAGATGGCCACTCCAGAACCTTCACTTTACCTCACTTCTGCTATAGCCCACGACAGGTCAATTTGGCCTTGTGTTTTGGATTATTCTCATGTTGGAACATCCAAGCACGCCTCATGTGCAGCTTCTGGGCTGATAAGTGTAAATTTTCCTCCAGTATTTTCTAATAACATGCTGTCTCTGTATCAGGACTCTCTACTGGCCAGCCCGATTATCCTGGACCTGGTGATCCTGACAGAGCTGTGCCAGCGTGTAACAGTTCGTCCTCAGGGAGAAGAAGATTTCCAGTCCTTCCACAGTGTCTTAGCTCTGCTCTCCTTCCTCTGCAAAGCTCCTCTGGTTCCATCAGGGACCCCCGTGGTCAACGCCTTCTTTCGCCAGAGAGCCTGCATAGAAAACATCCTGAGGTGAGGACAGGAGCGGGGTCTTTGGGGCTGAGGGGGGCAGGAGTGGTGCTTATAGAGGGTCTGCTCAGGTTGTAACTCTCTCCCTGTGTGTGTGTGTGTGTGTGTGTTTCAGAGCCTGCCTCAGCCTTCCTCCTCAGAACCACATGCTGCTGGAGCACAAGCTGCAGAGAGACTTTCTTTCTCCTCATGTCGGCCACACCAATGGAAACACTGCTTCTTTGAAAAAGGTTCCTCACTCCAACGGGAACCATCTACCTCTGACCAACGGCCTCTGTGCTCATGTGGATGATGCAGTATACGCCATCTGAACCCTGGTACCTTCTGTAAGAAAACTGAAGACCCTCAGTCATTGAGTTCCCGTTACACATACTTCAGAAACACTGAAACCTCTTGTAACAATACTGTTCAGATCATCAGTATTCTGTAAGTATTGATGCTGATAGAACATTAAGATGCTAAAAATGAAACTTGTAAACTTTGGAGCCTCTGCTCCTCAGAGAACTATTGAAAGGCAGCACATATTATAAAACTCACCTGTGTTTTTTAATAGAAAAAAACATGTATTTAATATTTAAAAAGCAAATATCTGTTTTTAAGCTTTGTCTTCATCTTGTTTCTTTTTTCAAAGTAATTTTAATTCACTTGAAAAATGTAAAGCACAACCTGACTGAAGTTTCTAGAAGCAGGTTTGTAGGTGGCTGATTAAACTTGATCTCTCAGCTGTTAAATGATGTTCATAAATACTATATTTGCTGGTTAAATGCTCTGTTACTGATCTTATTTGATGAGGATCATCTTCTGAACACACTGTATTTTTGTGCTATTGTCTACTGCTGCATTTTACAACCGTCCATATGGTTTTGTGTTCAGCTATTTATTAACAATAAAGATTGAAATACTTTAACACTCCTATTAAAGTCTACTGATGGCTCATGAATACCTCCATTTGATCAGATTATCCTGTGGCCCACAGAATGAGCAACATTATATGTTGTAAAATATTATTCATAACCTAATACGTCAGTTGGGAAATTAATCTGAAGTTGCAGGGAACCAGTTGAGATTTTAAGTTTCTTTAAATTACTTTTAAGTCTCTAGAATGTGGCTTGTCTTGATTTTGTCGATTTGTACGGAAGCCCATAAAGGCCATTATTTTGGACATTAAATTTGCTCTTTATTTCTTGAGATAACAAATTGATTTCAGTTGTATTTGCAACAGTCATGATAAAAAAATTCATGTAAACTAAACAACATGACTTGAATTTTTCATTGAATTTACTGAGGAAACCTTCCCAAAGGATTAATAAAGTTCCCATCTATCTATCTATCTATCTATCTATCTATCTATCTATCTATAACTTGATACATGCCAACCAATATTAGCTAAAAGTTCACAAATCAGTTGTTTAAAACATGTAAGTTTGAGCCAAATTTCAAAAATAGTGACAACATTTGCATGAAAACAAAGCTTGAGAAAAAATACGTACACACCCCCTAAAGCTCGATTTGTAACAATGACCCAAAATGGAATTTAAAAAATGTTATAAATAACAAATGTAAAAAAAAGAAAAACTGGTTAATAAGATAACAAAAATGCTGAGCCCAAAATGTAATAAAAAGTGTAGTAAAACCCAAAATGTAATAAACATGTCTTGGTTCAGTTATTGAGTTTTACATTTCAGGTTTTATCCCAATTATTTTGATTACATTTCAGGTAAAGCACTTTTGTTAATTCACGACCAGTATTTACATTTTACGGAGCCCCTAAAGGGACAAGAAAAGGTAAAAAAAAATAATAATAATTTCACGCGCGCACTTAAAACTTTCGCATGCGCACTTGTAACTTTTACATGCTCACCTGAAACTTCTTCTTGCGCACCTGAAACCATAGTGCACACCAGAAATGCGTCAGATGCACACCTGACAGTTTTCTTCTCTACAAAATGACAGTATAAGAATTAGTGCGTGCGTATCATCACCTGTACTACTACGTCTGTTTTTGACGTAAAGGATTCACCGCTTTGGATCATGTGTTTGATTTTTGTAGAGGGACAGCTTCAAACATCTGGCCAGCTATTGTTGGATGTACACAAAATGTCACCTAAAACTTTCAGGTGAGCACCAGCAAAGGTTTCAGGTGAGCACGTAAAAGTTTCAAGTGCGCACGTGAAATTAATTTTTTTTTTTAACCTTTTCTTGTCCTTTTAGGGGCTCCATAACATTTTAGGTTTCATCACAATTTTTTTGTATCATATTTCAAGTTCTTGTTACCCAGTGGCCTCTGACAACACCACAAAAACAGTGTGTTTGTTTTTTCCAATAAATCCCAGAGCAGCTCCAAAATCTTCTTAGCCATCCAACAGAGAATTTGCAATGTGAGTGGAATCTCTCTAGCTTTTTTCTGATTGGAGAAAAATGGCTTGTTGCAACCGTCCTCTGTTTCAACTGTCCCTGGTCTCCCCTAGAAATGTTAGCCCTGAAAACAACTCCAAACAACTTTTTAAATGACATTATTTTATCTGCCGTTATTTTTTACTGCCTGCACAAAAGTTAATGAGACAGAAGCTCACTGAAACAGACCAATCAAGCTCTGACAAACAAAGCCGAAGGAAAAAGGATTGCAGTGGCAACTTATATGCACTGGATGGAGCCAAACTACCAGGAAACATTTCTGTCATTGGTTAGCCTTTGATATCACAACAAAAACATAAACAGCATGTATGTTTCTGAAATAAACCAGCACCCTACAGTGAGCGACAAAAATACCCCAAAATAAAAGAACATACAGTGAGGCAGTGTTGCTGAAATGCCCCTGAAATGTCTAGCTATGATTAAAACTAAAAATTACTGATGAAAATATTTTCTTCAGTTTTTGGTTTTCTTTTTAAAATTAAAATAGAACACACCACAGAACTGTATTCTACATGGTTGAGTATTTAGTTAGCATTTTATTATTAAGTATTTGAGTATTTTCAGCTTTTTATTATGAAGTATTTTAGTATTTTTCATATTCAAGCAATTTGCTTCCCATTTTCATTTTCCTGGATTCAGCATGTTAAGAATTAGATTAAATCTAAAGTGGAATACTCTAGTTTGTGCTGTTTGTTTATATTCATCTCCAGTTGTTTACATCGTTTTCTGTTCTATGTGCCTTCAATGTCTCTTGGATAAATAAAGTTTTTTGAATTTGAAAGTTCACCGAGAATAAAGTTTATATCCTGATCAGGAAAAATACATTTTTCACCTTGTGCACCAATCCCTGTATTTACAACACAGTATAAAAGAGATGGAGAAAAAAAACGAATTTTAGGGCAAAATGGGGTCCCCAGAAATTTGTGATGTCAAAATGGGGTCATAGCCCAAAAAGTTGGGAACCACTGCAGTAAAGAAGCTCTCAAATTTCAGGCATGCAGGGATTTCATTTAGGGCCAGAAACACCTATGCCAGATACAACAACGCTATTTTTTGATTGGCTGTTGGGTAACCATACTTCTTTCTTCCTTTTCTTTTAATTAGCTGCTGCTTAAAAAGCTCATTCTGAACTCCACAGAAAAGTTAATGCTATCAGATGCTGCTGATGTTCAGAAAAGAAGAGCAGTCCACCAAAAAGAACCAAATCACCCAAATAAAGACTCAAGAGTCAGAGATTAATTTTTCTTCTTTATTTCCTGCAAAAACAGAAACCACAGTTAGTCTTTATACTGATTTAGGAGTTTAAACAACCAGCTGTGACTGCACTGACCTCTAATTGATGCTGAAGCATCTCTATTTCCAGATCTGCCTTCTGAATCTGCCGGTCTAAAAACACCATCTCTTTGTCCATCTTTGTCATCTTTTTCATGAGGTACATTCTCTGAAGATCCCGCATTGGTGACTGGGGGTGGAAAAGGATCATATTTAATTATTACACCAGCAGTTCCACCTACAGAAGTAACCTCTGACATTGACTGAAGATCTTACTGTGCTCGTTGGTGCTGTGGAAGTTGATGGAGCCTCCGTCTCCTGCTGCTGTTCATCTGTACTCTTGAAGAAAGATATTCAGACAGGCATCATGTGACAATTGAAAATTCATATATGAATGTAAAGATCAGTGAAATAACAGATATATATCAATAACATAATGTTGACATTACCGATAGGTTCCCGTCTGTGGTAGCAGACAGTATTAGTGGCCTTAGTCCATCTTTGTTATCCTCTTCATCCTGTTCAGATGTGTTGAGTTTCAGTTTACTCTCATCTATTTTGCATGTTTGGTGTATGGAGGAGTCTACTTACAGCTGAGAGGAGTTCTGCAGGAGCATGAGGCTCCACAAAGCAGAGGATACCATCAGAGCCTGGGAAGATAACAGTCAAAACCAGTTATTATTTATGACAAATCACCAAAAAAACACTCTTTAAAAAGCAGTTTAGACCAGAGGCTCTCAAACTTTTAATGTTGTGACCCCCAAAGTATAACCCCAATTCCAATGAAGGTGGACCGATGTGTAAAATGTAAATAAAAACAGAACACAATGATTTGACAATCCTCTCCAAACGATATTCAATTGAATACACCACAAAAACAAGATATTTAATGTTCAAACTGATAAGCTTTACTCTTTATTATGTACACTATATACTTAATTAGTCAGATTTTTTTCAGTGTTATTGAGGTGACTCTTTATTCCTCACATCTTATGAAGGCACTTGTGTCCTGAGAGGTGACCGTCTCACATGAGCTCCCTCCAGAGATTCCCTCAAACAGATGAGTTGGTCCTGGACTCTGGTTCTTGGTGGTCTCCTCTGGAGGTGTTGGTCCCCCTCCTGTTCTGAGAAGCTCTGCCCTCTTCCTGTTGGCTGAGGGAGACTCAAGATCAGTTTGGCTGAGTTGATTAAGTACACAAGAAAGAGATGACGGAAATCAACATTAGCATATGTCCAGGTATGGTTTCCTGAAGAAGTGATAATCTAAAGTGGATTACATAGACAAAGTTTTGTTAGATTACACAGAGAAATTGAAATAAGAAGAAAAATATATGCTAGAAAAGATGGAAAAAATAACATTCCATCTCTATGATATCTTTTAATTAGTATCGATATCAGATCGATATCGCAGATATTAGCCTGGATTTTACTCAGTACTGGATTGGTAAAGAAATCAGCTGTATCCAACATTACTATTACTGACTTAACCCTCCTGTAGTCTTTGAGTCAATTTGACCGGATTTCAAAAGTTATCTTGTCAAAACTTTAATTTTCTTCAAGAGAGGTCCTTGAAAATTGCATGGATATTTCCATGCTTTTCTATTTACATGTAAAATTAATTATGTCAATATTTATCAAACCATGTATGTTTAACAAAAATAAAGGTCATCTGTTGTCATAAAAGAAAAAACAAAACGGTTTTAAAACAGCCTGCCTCAACTTTGACATAACCTACAGTATCTGTGATAATACATCAACATATGAACCTCTGAAAATAACCTTAGTGACAAAAGATTCAAAATTTCTGCTTCTTTCAACTTAAAAGTATAATTATATGTAAATTGGGTCTATGATAATAACAATAATAATAACAATAATAATAATAATTAAGATGGAGTATTAGGGCCATATTAAGGAATTTTTTTTGCTTCATATTTTACTATGAGACTAAAGTTGAAATTGATTATTTTACGATGAGATTAAAGTCGAAGTAAAGTCGTATTGAAAGTGGGTAAGGAAACGATCAAATCGGAATCAAATCAGAAGAAGAAAAAGAAGAATGAAAGGATGATGAGAGCGCTGCAGTTAGCAGGTAAGATTAAACGTTTGCTCGGTGGCCCTCATTTCTTCCTCTTCGTAGATTGTCCTTAATTATATTTCGACTTTATTCTCCTGGTAAATTATGTCATTACTTTCGACTTTAATCTCGTAGTAAAATAATTAATTTCGACTTCATTCTCCTGGTAAATTATGTCATTATTTTCGACTTTAATCTTGTAGTAAAATAATTAATTTTGACTTTATTCTCGTAGTAAAATAATTAATTTTGACTTTAATCTCGTAGTAAAGTAATTAATTTTGACTTTAATCTCGTAGTAAAGTAATTAATTTTGACTTTAATCTCGTAGTAAAGTAATTAATTTTGACTTTAATCTTGTAGTAAAATGTGGAGTAAAAGAAAAAAAATTTAATATGGCCCTAAATAATTCTAAATGTGGCCCTAATACTCTGTCGTAAATAATAATAATAATAATAATAATAATAATAATAATAATAATAATAATAATAATAATAACAATAATGATAATAACAATAATAATAATAACAATAATACATTTTATTTATAAAGTGCTTGTCTGAACACTCAAAGATGCTTCACAGAGGATAAAAATATCAAATAAAACAACACAATGATAGTACCAATAATAAAACCTATAACAAAAACAAGACAAAACAAAACCACATGGAATACATTCAAGAGCAATTAGCCATTAAAAGCACCATCATGCCATATATTACAAAAGTAGTTGTAAATGTGAATATGTTGGAAAACAACTTCACCAAAATGGAGAAACAAAAATGTTTGGTGGACATTAAAGGACCTTGTACTTTATGGGAAGTGAGAACATAAGATGCAGTAAATCTGAAGACAACAGGAAGATTTATATATACATCCTTATTACATCTTATTATTGAGTTACTTAAAGTTTTCTTGTTTTGTTTTTAATTTTTTACATTTCTTTTTCCTCTGGTAAAACAGTTTCCTTCAATATTGTTGATTTTTCTCTCATCTGTTACTCTGCCTCATGTTTCCACAGTCTTACCTGATTGAACTAAATTTTTATGTTTCATTTTCAGCTGTTTCCAAGTTCGTTTTTCTCCGCCCAGGTTGCGTCTGAAACAAGAGAAAAATGGTTGGACTACTTTTCCAGCTGTGATGTAGTGATGTTGTGATGTAGTGATGCTGTGAGTGTGATAACTCTGCGTGTTCAGATGAGGCGCAGACTCACGCATTGACCCGAGCAGCGATCTGTTCCCAGGCTGCCTCTCTCTCTTTGGTGGCTGCTGTGGTGTTGCTCTTCTTCTTGAAAATGTGCTCGTAGTCTCTGTAAGCCTGCATGAGCACGTCCAGCTCCAGAGGGGTGATGTAGGACGACCTCTTCTTGTCTCCGGTTGCCATGGTGCATCGATGAAGCGCAGCTCCATTAATGTGAAATGAGTCTTTTTTTTTTTTTCTAGTGCTGCTGTTTGAAGCGCTGAACTCCGAGTAAACCTACTCAGAGTTTACTAAACTCACAGGGATCAGCTGGAAACTCGGAGTCTCCCATCTGAGGGTAAAGAGACTCAGAGTTCAGGTTAGAGTTTGTTGATCCTCCTCTAAAAATCCACACAGCTTTGAGGTTTGTTGTCTAGCCTCGGAGCCAAGCGGAAGTGACGTATTGTGGGCGTTTCTCTTGAAGCATAATAATGCTGAGACTTCTGCAGGAAAGCTACATGAACATCTTAACCCTCTGATGCGTGAATTATAGAAGTCAGTGTCAGGATTTTTCCCTCAAGTGTTTTTATTTGTCTTAAGGCATGAAAAAAATATTTCCTGTTTTTTTTTTTACAAATATTTGTAACTGGGCATTCAACATAAAACAGTGTGAACTTAATGTAAATATGACTTTTTTTAATTTCTTTTTTTTTTTTTGTAAATTCTTGAATAATCTTTTTTGATGCTTTGTGAAACATTTTAACTCTCTTTCATCCATTTTAACACTGAATAATTTATAGTTTATAAGCTTTTTCACCCTCGAATGTTCGTCTATAACTTTTAAAAAAATTTATATAAAACATTTTTCAGGTCCTAAGAAGAATAAAAATATCCTGACACAGGCTAATATGAATTTCCACCACATGAACCATTGAATTTAAGAGTGATTATATTTTAAATAGGTGTCCACTGTAGTAAACACTATTATCCACAGGGTTAATGCTCTTCTTGATGAATTTATTAACAAGAATTATAATCATTTATCTACAGGAATAGCTTTGAAATGAGTCATTTCTGTTTTCTTTTCTTTCTTTTTTTTTGGGGGGGGGGGGGGGGTGTTACAACTAGAAATGTCATTATTTAATTTTGAACACTTTATTTGTTGTAGTTTATTATTTTAATTTAATCATTTTCTAAACAACAAGAGCACTAAGTGAAACCAAAGACATGTTTAACCAGGTGAAGTACAGAGACAAAGAAAATGTGTAAGGGAACTGAATTAAAATAAACTAAACAAATATGTACTGTAAGTAATTATGATAACAATTAACAAAAAATGATAAATGGACAAAAAAAAAAGAAAGAAGGATACTTAAGTCAGATGAAATAAACTTTGGATTGCTTTTCTATCTGGGTGGTAAAGGTGTGTCGTGTTGAAAATAATGAGATCTATGGAAGCCCTTAAATGCCACGATTGTGTATAAATTTGCTCAGTTTTCTCTATATAAAGAGGTAATTTCGGTTGTTTTCTAAAGATAACGACTCATTTTTCTCGTTTAGTTGTTATCTTGAGAAGGTAGGTGGGAGCAGGTGAATCCTTTCCCAGGGAGAGAGAGTGGCAGCATGGCAGGGATTGGGCAGGGAGTGCAGGAGGCTCGTGGCAGGAGCACTTAACCACTGCTCCAAGTCTCCACCAGTGCCAGAGTATTCCAGACCCTCAGTGGTATATGTCTAACACTGCTAGTGTTTTTGGCTATCTAGACATTCTTGTACTTATTGAACTATTTCTTGACTAACTCTTGCTGTGTTCTCCTTTGTTCCAGTGCCTCCACGAGCCTCCTGCACTCCCTGCCCAATCTCTGCCACGCTGCCACTCTCTCTCCCTGGGAAAGGATTCACCTGCTCTCACTGAACCAGCATCCTCAATAAAATCCCCTTTTACTGATCTTCTGCCTCTGGTTCTGCTTTTGGGTTCAACTCAGCTTCTGGTTAACTAACCATAACAACAACTCTAGATCATGGCAACTTCTTAGAGATCATTGCTCTCTGCAGAAAATAAGACGTCGTCCTGAAAGAGCATCTTAGTAATTGCATTGAGCAGAGTAAGCAATTGGATCAGTCTGGGGCAAAGGGTAGAGGGTCTTTTCTAACACTTATGTCCAAAACCACAGTCAACTCAGTTCTAGAATCAGTCAAGCTACTCATTCAAGAGTCCATTTCTAGTGAGATCCAGGAAGCTGGCATGTTCTCTGTACAGATCGACACAACACAGGACATCACCTCTCAGGATCAGTGCTCAATCATACTGAGATATATTACTGATGTTGTTAATGAGAGGCTTATTGCTGTGCTCAAATGTGAAAAGTCTACAGGACAGTACTTTGTCGATCTGCTTACAGAGGTGATGAACAAACAAGAATTGGACATGGCCTGGTGCATCAGGAGTGCAACAGGTGGGGCATCTAATATGCAAGGTCCGTATAAAGGGTTCTTTGCTCTGTTGTCCTCACAGTCCCCAGACCACATGCATGTATGGTGTTACGCACATGTACTAAATCTGGTGCTGTCTGACACAACCCAATCCATAATTGAAAGTGGCTCCCTGTTTTCTCTCATAAATGACATTGCTGTGTTCATCAGAGAGTCCCACAAAAGAATGAATCTGTGGGAGAATGACAGTCTGAACAGGAGACACAGACGACTCAATAAAATTGGAGAGACACGCTGGTGGGCTAATCACCAAGCCCTGAAGAACTTCTTTGGATCCTTTGGCAAAACTGACAATGCTTTCTTCATTGATGTTGTTCTCACATTGTCAGCCATTGAAGAAGGCGACACCATGAAGTCACCACTGCGAGTCAAAGCCAAAGCCTTCATAGAGGGGCCTACTCAGGTATGACACCATACTTGCAGCCCAGCTGTTTCTCAAGATATTTGAGTGCACAACAGCTCCTGTCAAAATATCTCCAAACTCAAGGCTTACAGAATGGTTGTGGCAACACAGGACAGTTTGAAAGAGACAGCAAGAGACTTTCAGTCAGTTAAGGCAGCTGTAGACGGATTTGTGAAATGGGCAAATGAAAAGTTAAAGGAAGTGGGTGAAAAACACGGAGCTCACAGTGGATGCTGCACTGCCACTGAAGAGGAGGAGAAAGGTCAAAAACAGGCCTGGAGAAATGGCTCATGATGAGACACTGTCTAATGCTGAGAAAGCATATGAAATACATGTCTACAATCAGATCATGGACACAGCAGTGGAGGTCATCCACAGGAGGTCCCTCTCTCATGGCACCCTGAATAATGATCTGGCAATTCTGGACCTCAGAAACTTCCAAGAGATCAGAACCAACGATCTTCCTCAGTCTGCCCTCCAAGAGCTCAGCAAATGTCTGCTTAAGTTTAACAGAAAAGCAACTGCAGAAAACTCACAGTCTGAGCTGAAGAGTTTAGCTAGACAGTGGGACAGACTGTAGGCTTCACCACTGGAGGAGTACATGTCCAGGACAGGGGGTGATGAATCTGATGAAGAGGATGAGAAGGAAGTCCAAATACTGCAAAGAAGCTACACTGCCTGCAAAAACTGTTCACTTTGCTGCTATCAGATTCTCAGCCAGTTTAACCTCCTAACAGATGCATATCATCTTGTTGGCCTTGCATACAAGTTTCTTCTCACTCCGTCCATCAGCCAGGTGGCCTGTGAACATTCATTTGCAACTCTGAAATTCATTAAAAGCAGACTGAGAAGCACACTCACACAGGAACACTTAGAGGCTTTCATGTTGATGGCGACTGAAAAGGACGTCCTCATGCACCTGGACACAGACACTGGGATCAACAGAGTAGCAGAGAAGACTCCACTGCTGACTAAACAGCTCATTGCATAAGGCAAGAAGCAATAATAAAAATAATAAATGAAGATGCAATGCCATAATTTTGAATCAACAGTTGGTCCTCTTTTACTCTGTTTCTCCCACACACACACACAGGCTGCCCGTTTGTTGGAGATGTTCCCCTCCTGTTTATTAAAACCATGTTTAAATCAGGGTGTTCATCAAAGGCCAGGTAGCATTTCATTTGACTCTAAATAGTTTGAATATTGTAATATAATTGCTTAATTAATGTTTTATCTTTCACAGGGCTAAGGAGGGCTTGATTTGTTATAGTGTGTGCTTTGTGAGGGACCTGTAGTTCTCCATCTTGCTGCCAGTGTCCTTATCTACTTTGGCCAGTATCCTCCTTGTAAGAATAATACTGTTATGGTTAGTTAACCAGAAGCTGAGTTGAACCCAAAAGCAGAACCAGAGGCAGAAGATCAGTTAAAGGGGATTTTATTGAGGATGCTGGTTCAGTGAGAGCAGGTGAATCCTTTCCCAGGGAGAGAGAGTGGCAGTGTGGCAGGGATTGGGCGGGGAGTGCAGGAGGCTCGTGGAGGCACTGGAACAAAGGAGAACACAGCAAGGGTTAGTCAAGAAATAGTTCAATAAGTACAAGAATGTCTACATAGCCAAAAACACTAGCAGTGTTAGCCATATACCACTGAAGGTCTGGAATACTCTGGCACTGGTGGAGACTTGGAGCAGTGGTTAAGTGCAGGAGTGATCAGAGCTGATGAGAGGCAGGTGTGCACCAGTGCAGGAGAGCCAGAGTGCAGGAACCGCCCAGATCTCTGTGGGGAGAGAGACAGACTCCAAAGGGAGACAGTAAAAAACCAAAACACTACAAATACACTTACTTTAATCTTTTTTGGCTATTTATTATGCATTTATTTAAGTCAAGACTTAAACACTTGAATGGATATTGTTTAGCGATCACTTACATTTTTTATGTATCTTTTGTTGTCTGACTTCTACAGAGCTCTCCTGTGTGATTTGTGAGTGACCTACAGCACCTGGCTGTCAGCCTGCAAGTGCCATGATAGTTTAAAGGACTTGGAAACTCAGTGACTTTCAAACATCCTGCTACAGATACTATCTTTTCTTGTGTGAGGTACAACCTCTTTTAAAACAACTATTTACACTTTAAGAGGACTTTAAATGTGTAAAAGAAACTTAATCTTTGACTACAAGGTATTTCATTTATAGCTTCTACATGAACTACAAGTTTCACCTCCTAAAAACACCAAAATGATTTAAAATAATTTTCTTTAACCTGTCGGAGAATCTATTTGGTGAGGTTCCATTATATTACCTTATCTAAAAGAGAAACTGGCTGGTTCTGAATGCTGCTTTGTATATACATGGATTTATTTTACAATTGTTTACAAGTTTGTACAGCTGTTCACAATTGTTTACAAGTGTTTTTTATTTTATTTTTTACAATTGTGTACAAGATTGTACTGTTGTTTACAACTGTTTACAGTTTTTTTTTTTTTTACAATTGTTTACAAGTTTTAACAATTGTTAATCGTTTTTTACAGTTATTTACAGGTGAATGACAGGATTTTAGTTGTCATCCTCTGGCAGTGTCACTTTGTGAGTTAAGTTTTGAAAAGAGATGATGGTTTGCTTGCTTTGATTTATTCTTATTCAATAAAGGAACATCTAGTTACACTTCACTGTGTATTTTTACTTATATATTTATAAAGTGAATAAGTAAATAAATTATTGATCATAAATGTTTAGATGATGACAGTGGGTCCAGTAGAATGTGATAACGTTGTGTAGTGGACATGGGAATAATTATTGGCTCAGATTTGTAGTAGCTACTGACTGAGATGAGGGATGAGATTAGATAGATCCTGGAACTTATCCTGGTCTGGAGCAGGCTAGCTCCTCAGGATAAATCTCCATGGTAACTTAGGTCATAATAATCCCACTTCCCACTATCCTACTTTTGTGCAACCGGATCAAGGATAAGTTGAGCCAGGATAACCAACATATCCCGGCTTAATCCCTTATCCTTGTTTTGTGCAACAGGCCCCAGCAGGCTAAGTTCTAGGATCTATTTAATCTCATCCCTCATCTCAGTCAGCAGCCACCAAAAAACAGAACCAATAGTTCCCAACTTTTTTATGCGTCTCTTCCTCAAACTGGAATCACTATCTTTAAAATTAGGGGTAAAATTAGGATTTATGTTATTTTTGTATTGTATGGCAGGACTTTACATGGTACAGAGTTTACCTGTGAAATTAATGAACTCCCCTAATGAAAAATAACACCCATCCAGAGAAGCTGTTCCACAAACAGGGCAGACTGGGTGAATGATACAAACACACCCTTCTTAATACTGTGTGTAGTCCACTGACCACTACACCGCGTTTTCACATTCTACTAGACTCACTGTCATCATCTAAACATTTATGATCAATAATTTATTTACTTATTCAATTTATAAATAATAAAAAATATATATATTTTTAAATACATTTAAAAAATATATACAAGTGCACAGCAAAGTGTAACTAGATGTTCCTTTATTGAATAAGGATAAATCAAAGCAAGTAAACCACCATCTCTTTTCAAAACTGAACTCGCAAAGTGACACTACACGACAGAAGGCACAAATTTAAAGCATGTTAAAAAAAGAACAAAGATAATTACACATTCAACTTTCTCTATATAATACACCCACGTCTTCACATTGAAATAAATGCAGGACAAATCCACACACAAATGAACAGACAAATAAATGATGCTGTGCAAATGGGCTTCTGAAGGAAAAGCTAATGTAATCCATTAGAAAGATACACTAAAGTCTGAAATGAGTGAATATTATCCCTTTTTATCCAAAGGTTTACGAAAAGACTAATTACCTTCGAATTTTTGCAGTTTTAGACTTATTTGTCCACAGAAGTAACAGCAGGTTTGTTTACATGACGTAAGGGTTGTTGATTTTTAACACATGCAGTGTCCAACATCTATGGCAGTGGTTCCCAAAGTGGGGGTCGGGACCCTTTGGGGGGTCATGAGACATTGATAGGGGGTCGTGAAATGTGTCCCAAAATAAAAAACAATGAACAATTCCACATTTTATTGTGGAATTGTTCATAGTTTTTGATTTTATTGAATTGTAAGAATAAAAGCAAAAACAGGGGTTAAAGATAATATAAAATTATGCAAACATAACGCTGCTATTGTGGGGGTCACAGGCTGAAAAGTTTGGGAACCCCTGATCTTTGGTGTCCAATCCTCGCTTCTGTTCGCTGGCATTACGACTTTTGAACATAGACTGTGTAGCTTTTGAACCATCTGGTGGTGAACCTCATGGTGAACCTCCTCCTGCTGCCATCCAGCGGTGTTGAGGAGGAGCTGCAGGCCGGGCTCGGTAACCTCCTCCCCGGCCGCCGCTCGCTCTGTGTGTTTTTGTATTTTTTAACATAATTGGGCTTTAGGGTGTGTACGCTTTCCCATAGTTGTGGTGTTTTTGTAAGGAGTCTTTACAGCATTAGTTTTATAATAACCCTTAGCATTTTACGTCTTACTGAGTTGATCCCGAGAGCAGACCCGAAACAACAACACCGACAGACACCGACACAACACCGACATCTTGGCTGAAACCAACCATTTCCCTAGAGATCTGTCTTTGAGGCTCCAGGAGACATCATCGGGTGAGTGCTACTCTGAAGCACAGCGATGCATGTCTATTCACTGTCTAATTATATATGCATAGTCATTCACTGATGCATATGAGTGTGTGTGTGTGTGTGTGTGTGTGTGTGTGTGTGTGTGTGTGTGTGTGCAGTGATGGCAGAGCATCTGTCCCAGAGTGAGCTGGATTACCCATTCAAACTTCTGGAGTATTTCAACGGATTCAGAATCTCAAAGGTAAAAAAAATAATTAAGTGTTTTATGGAAACCAGAGAATGATGGCAGTATGCAAAAATATGAACAAGATTCTGATTGTAACCCAATTAAATGTATATTACTCAGCTGCAGTGGTGTGCACAGAGGGGGGCAAGGGGGCACCCAGAGTGCCTTTCATGGAGCCAAACATGCACTAAAATGCCTTCTTGGGAGCTTGAATACACAAAACTGGCCCCTTGAGAGCCAATGTATGTGCAGACTTGCCCTTTTGGGAGCCAACATAAACTTAATTGCTCTCTCAGGAGCCAAAACACATGCTTGAGTGGCCCCTTGGATGCTAAAATATGAGAAACTGCCCTCTTGGCTTAAGTGTCCTCCTGGGAGACCAAATGTGTGTCTAAGTCTCATCTTGGGAGCCAAAATTAGCTAAAATGCCTTCTTAGGAGCGTAACACTTCCTAAAGAGTCCTGCTTGGTGCCAAACTTGGGCTAAAATCTCTTTTGGGGAACCAGAACACAGGAAAGAGTGCCAATCTTGTTGATGAATTACACCATGCTGTCCCTTTGGCTGGGTAAACATGATAAACTGCAGTTCTGGGAGCCAAAATATGCAAAGGTGCCCTCTCAGGAGCCAAACGCTGCCCTGCTTGGTGCCAAACTTACCCCAAAATGCCCTTTTGGGGGACAAAATGCAGCCCCTATGTGCTTTTTTTTGCCTCTGAATAGCTGTTTTGGTTCATTTGTTCAACAGACAAAAATGTTTATATTTCTTTTCATCTTTGCCATCCTATATTTGTTTACCGTTACAACAAGGAGCCCATAATTTCTGGTATTTTGCAGTAAAAATATCCTTTCTGAACAAACGAGTGAAGAAGTTTTAATGTATGTTCTGTCACATAGTGGGAAAACAATACGCTTTTGCATCCATCACGTCACATAAACAGTTCTCATTCTCAGGATATTACTAATGTTATTAGGAAATGAGTTTTTGCACCTGATGTCATGGAAAGCTGTCCAAAAGTTATTTAATACAGCTGATATAAATTAAAATGTCATCATTGAAAAGTGAGAGATCACCAGCGTAACAGAGTTTTCAAAGTTTAAATGTGGAGTTATTCCATCAAGACCAAAGCGTCTGTCTTTACAAGCAGAGATGTTGATGTTGTATTGTGTTTACCCACTCAGGTCATATTCTCGGCCTGTGAACTGGGCGTCTTCGACCTCCTGTTGAAGTCCCAGGAGCCGCTGAGCGCTCAACATGTGGCCAAAGAGCTGAACACCAGCGTGGACGGGATGGAGAGGCTGCTGGACGCTCTGGTGGGCATCGAGATCCTGGAGGTGGAGACCTCAGACGGGAGAGGTGAGAAAGAGTCTGACTAGTCACAGATTGGAATAGTTTGAGCTGTGGTGCAAAGACACTAAAACCTTTGTAGGATGTCAGGGAGTGAACGGTGGTTAAGTGTGAATGTCTCTCCATGAAACAGCTTTGTACAGCAGCAGTGATGTGGCCAATCTCTACCTGGCCAAAGGCAGTGCCAAGTCCCTACATGACATGATCATCTACCAATCACAGACCATCTACCCTCTGTGGAACAACATGGTAGATGCTGTCAGGTCAGCGCATTTAGTAGAATTTTTCACAATGAATGAATCCAGGAAATTCTTGGATACTTATGGGAGTTTGACTTCATCTATGCAGGGAGGGGAAGAACCAGAATGAAAAGACCTTCGGGCTTCCACCAGAGGAGGTTTTCCAAGCGATTTACAGGTCGGAGTTTGCTCAGATTATCTAGTATTTAAGATCATTGGTGTTTTGTGATGAGATCTTTAGGTTTTGTGGTACTTTGTTCTCAGATCAGAGGAGGAGATGCTTAAGTTCATGGGTCTCATGAATTCATCCTGGGTTCTGGACGGGCACGACATCGTGACTGCGTTCAACCTCTCGTGTTTTAAAGACATTGTAGATCTCGGAGGTGAGCGGTCCACAGTTCATGACTGCTTTACTCGTGGTCCGATATGGGATTTTGCCTCTTTGACCATATCAAATTATGGAAAGAAAAAAGTTTTTGAGTTTCTTCTCTTCAACAAACAAGTGTACATTCAAACACTATTCTTCTCCCAGGTTGCACTGGTGCTCTGGCCCGTGAGATGGCGAAGGCGTATCCATCCTCCTCTGTGACCCTGTTTGACCTCCCTCAGGTCGTGGAGACGGCTCAGAAACATTTCTGCCAGGAAGACGACACAGTTATTTTTCAGAAAGGTGAGCTTAAAGAGACACTTTGGTTTGGAAATATGCGTTTTGTTCTTTTATTAAAATGACTGATGAGACATTTATTTAAAATTGTTGGTCCCCCCTTTAATTCTGAGGGTCTTAATAGGAGACATGATTTCACCGTTTGTCCTCAGACTGATTCACTCAGAGCTGATTCTCAAACACACACAGTATTGAGAAGGGTGTGTTTGTATCATTCACCCAGTCTGCTCTGTTTGTGGAACAGCTTCTCTGGATGGGTGTTATTTTTCATTAGGGGAGTTCATTAATTTCACAGGTAAACTCTGTACCATGTAAAGTCCTGTCATACAATACAAAAATAACATAAATCCTAATATTACCCCTAATTTTAAAGATAATGATTCCAGTTTGAGGAAGAGAAGCATAAAAAAGTTGGTAATTTTTTTTTCTTAAAATGTGAATATTATCTGTGAAATTAATCTTAAAAGTGCCAAATGTTCCTAAAGTTCTTTATTATTTTGTATTTTACTGTTTTATTTGATATAAAGGAGTTCTCAGACATTTTATTTTAAAGGCCAGTGAATGAAGTGAAAGTTAGATTTTTTTAGAGACAAAAACTTAAAATCTCAGTTGTTTTCTTCCATACTGTTGATCATCGTGAATAATTGTAAAAGTTCAATATTTTCTCTCACAATAAACGTGATTCAAAAACTGTAAACCATGATGACCACAGTTATGTTCATATTTCAAGATGATCCTAGAAAGGATCTTGGACTAATACCCATATTAGAACAGAAAGATGGTTAAAAGGTTAAAGTTCTCTGGATTTGTTCTAACTTTGTGTTCAGACTGCTGAGGAAATAAAGTGAATCATCTGACTTGTTCACCTTTGTAAAAGGAGGATGCCCTGTAACATGAGTGATCACTGTCTGTCCTCAGGAGATTTCTTCAGTGGTGAAATCCCTCCTGCTGACCTCTACGTGCTCGCGAGAATCATCCATGACTGGCCTGAGGAAAAGTGTTTGACTCTGCTCAAGAAGATCCACGACTCCTGCAAACCAGGTGAGTGTATGTTTGTATCTGTGTTTCACTTTTAAACCTGTGAACCTTATTTTTATTATTCGACCTTTGGCCCTGGCAGCTACTTAAAGTTTCTAACAACCTTCACTTAAACGAGTTAACCCTTTGAGGATTTGTTTTGTGGCCCCTGTAGGAGGTGGAGTCCTGGTGGTGGAGGCCATGTTGTTTGAGAACAGACGAGGACCAATCATGGCTCAGATTTTCTCCCTCAACATGCTGGTGCAGGCCGAGGGTCGGGAGCGTCCACCGTCCGAGTACACGCACATGCTCACTAAGACCGGCTTCAGCAACATCCAGGTGTGTCGGACCGGAAAGTCCTATGACGCCATCCTGGCCACCTGATGATTTCAAACCCAGAACCGTTACATCTAGGAAAACAAGGGAAGTTTGACTTTTCAAGGCTTTGAAAAGTATTAAAAATTGGTGTTAAAATGTAAAAGCTGAAAAAACAAAGATGCCAATCCAACTCAACATGTGAACTATCCTTTAAATGTGTTTTATATGTATTTATTTGCACTAAATTTTCTACTCCCAGTCTGTATGCTAAGCGAGGCTAACAGACATTAGAGCTCACGGTACTCCCATTTATGCAAAAGGCGAATTACTGAATATAGGCAAGTATTTTTGAAAAGACTTGAATAAAAGAATCCAAATTAAAAAATGTATATTTTGTTTTTTAGGTTTCATAAATGATCATATTGCTTTTTAGATGACAACTTTTAAAGCTGTTATTTTTCAAGAATAATTGTTTGTACTTGTTTTTTTAACATCCTTTCAAACGAGACTTTAAGCACAAAGATTGACTGTTTCTTTATTTACTCTTGTGATGGCTGAGCTATCAAACTTGTGAGGTGATAAAAGCAGTAGAGATACTTTGTTCAAAGCGACTGCTTTATCCACAGGGGGGCACCAAAATCAACGCAAAGAGCTTTAATATTTCATGATTTAGTCACATCAGCCGTTCACAAAATGATGCCACACATGTCTTACAGAGGGTCATGTTGTATTTAAGTTTTTCTTGTTAACATTTTGCTGGAAGCGGACTGATAGGACATGATAACAATCTGAAGAAGTTATTCTTTACTCTTATGCAGATTTAAATGGTGAAAGCATTTCAGAAAACACTGTATTTTGAGCTGGTAAAACCCTGTCCTGTGTGTGACTGTGCTCTTTGCCTTTATTTCCACTGTGATTTTTTCAGGTTCCCTCTCAGACTGCATGGAAATCAAAGTTTACCTCTATCACTTCACCAACTTTCTCACTTCATCAATTACTTGTGTCACTGATAAAGTAAGGAGCGTTCATGTGCTCTCTAAAGACATGTTGAATTTCAAGAATAGTATGTTTACGATCCATTATCATGATCCCAGGTTGAAGCACTTTTAAGAAACTCTAGATCACTGTAAAAAGTGGATTTGCAACGACAGGTTGAGAGTCTGGATTTCTGTGATTTGCATGTGAGCTGTGAATGAAGAGTGAAAGCATGAGAAACCTGTTTCCTACGCCTTTTCTTACTGTTCTGCAAGTTTGTAGCATGTATTTTCAGAATGAATCCAAATAAAACCTTTTTATTTGTTCTTTTTGTCTTAATTTATTTCAAATGTTTTCTTTAAACACACAGAAGTGAAAAGGAAGATTTTCAAATACTTGCTAAAGTTGGAAAACAAATTGATACGACTAAGGAGCTTGTGAGGTGGAAAAACTCAAATCTGGTCAACTGTTCTGGACTTATTTTAGAAATTTTGTCAGATAATTTCAGACTTAATATGAGCCACATTCACCAGGATCAAAAATTTGACTTTTTATTTCATAATTTCTATTTATTTATCTCATAAATTCCATTTTCATCCAAAAATTTTAACTAATTCTCTCAAAATTTTGGCTTAAATCTCATCATTTAGACTTATAATATCATAGTTTCCACTTAAGCTTCCAGTTATCACTTTTTAACTCACAACTGACTGTTTCTTATTTCATAATTTGGACTTTTATCTCAAATTTTGACTCTTTATCTCATAATTTTAAAATTTTATCCCATGATTTGGAGTAAACATCTCAGTTTTTTACTTGTCTCATAATTTTAACCTTTTATAACATCTTTTTGCCATTGATCTTAAAGTTTTGACCTTTATCTAAAAATTCCTTCTTTTTTATCTTGAAATTAGGGATTTTTATCTCAAAAGTTTGGATTTTATCTAGAAATTTAGACTTTTATTAAAAAAAAAGAAAAAAAGATTGACTTCATCTCTAAATTCTGACTAATGTCTTATTTCAAGTGAAAATTTTCATCCCCAAATTTTGAGGGTTTATCTAATACTGTTTTATCTCAAAATTTTGACTTTTTACCTCCTTGATCTGACTTATAATCACATAATTTTGAGTTTTATCCTAGAATTTGACTTAAAAACTATAATAATATTTTCTGAAAATGATTTCTTACAACTTTGACTTACCTCATAATGTTGACTTTCCATCTCAAATTGGACTTTTATCTTGAAATTTTGATATTTAATTTTATCATTCCAAACTTCGATCTCAAAATTTAGAGTTTTAGTCTAATTTTTTTTTTTTTTACTTTTTATCTCAAATATTGACTCCCCATCCCATAATTTGGCTATTTGTGGGCAAAAAAATCTCAAGAAAGCCTTTTTATTTTTATTTTTTTCAAACGGCTCAAATGGGTCCTGAAGGAAAAGTTTATGTAATCTATTAACAAGACACCTTGAGGCTTTAAGTGTGTGAGTAATATCCCTTTTTTATTCAAAATTTTTGGAAAAAGTCTTATTAGAATTATTTATCCACAGAAGGAACAGCAGTGTGGTTTGTTTACATGACGTAAGGGTTGTTGATTTTTAACACATGCAGTGTCCAACCCTCGCTTCTGTTCGCTGGCATAACAACTTTTGAACCATCTGGTGGTGAACCTCCTCCTGCTGCCATCCAGCGGTGTTGAGGGGGAGCTGCAGGCCGGGCTCGGTAACCTCCTCCCCGGCCGCCGCTCGCTCTGTGTTTGTGTATGTGGAATGCGGGTCAAGCGGAACTCACGGCAAAAACTGCGCTTCAAATCTCACTCAAACACCGGCTTGCATCTGCCTGGCGTGCTCTGTACGTACTGTCAAATTTATTGTGAACTCTACACTTATTTTCTATCCTGTGCAGCTCTCTCAAAGTCTTCTCTCCGGGCTATTTGAAGGAGTTTATATTTCTGGTATGGTCGCACTAGCAGTCCGCTAGGAAAACGCGACATCGTCATTTAAAATGGCGCCAAAGATTAACCTCAGCCAGTGGAGCGCTGGTTAAAAAAACCACACACCAAAGATAGCACAACAACAACATTTACCTATCGATTACCAATGTTTATGTGTGTGTTTACGTTACCTTTGATGAAATCAGCCATTAACCCTTCACCTTTAACAGACAGCAGGCTGGGGCGGTGTGTTTTGATTGAAGGAACTTTATGTTAGCGGTGGCTAAAGCTAAAACCACTTTAACAGACGAGTAGCCTCCAGCTAACTAGCTAGCCGCTG